>PVHY01026572.1:0-17138 GCA_004024945.1 Uropsilus gracilis
TTTTTTTTTTTAGACTTAGTCTAACTATGGGTAGTCCTGATCCTGCGGACTCAAGCTATCCCCAGCCTCAGCCTCCCAGATAGCTAGGATTACAGGTACCTGCCTCTTCACCGGCTGTTTTTTTTTTTGAGACCAGGTCTAGCTATGTTGCCTGGGGTAGTCTCGAGCCACAAACTCTAGTGATCCCTGGCCTCTTGCCTCCCAGTGCTTGAATTACAGGTGTGCACCACCATGCTCGATGGTTTAAAGATTCAAGGTTCTTATGTGATTTGATTATTTCCTTTATCTTCCTTAAAGCACTGTAAAAATATTATTTTTAAAACACAGATTCTGTTATTCTCTTTCCAATCTCCACTTCCTTCAACAAAATGGTGTCAAGATTAACTGACAACATATCTCCTCTCTCCATTTGAGAAATCTTAAGGTCAGAGAACAACTATTGGGGATGGTACCATCCATGACAGGCAGAAGCATTCCTCATAATGTGTGACCATATGAAATGACAGTAAGTCTAAAAAAGTCTTTACTGCTTTAGCAAGATGTTGATGGGGTTTATAATTTTACGAAGAGAAAAAACTTTCAATAGAAGCATGTCGTATAAGATTAGATTGCCTACCTTTAGAAGGAAAAAAAGAACTGTTTATTATGAAAGTTGCTGCTAAGAGTGCCAAACTGTTATAAAGGGGAAAAGATCTCACCAAGAAATTGACTCTTTTTGGCTCACATAGACAAGTCTGGAAACACTTTACTTTAAAAACTTTCATTAGATTGGGAAAAGAAGGAATGTATAGGCAGGTTTGCCATATTTCATTGGCCCTGATATCAGAACTCAGTGTTTTTTTCATTTGAAAATTTATTAAAGAGCAGTTGAATACCCTACTCTGCCTTCATTTTTTCGGTGACCTTTTTTCCCCCTAGAATAAGTGTTTTAAACTCAAACTGTTAATTTTATGATGGCATTCATAAACTACTAATTTATGATGCCATTAATGCCAGATTGCTAAGCTTCCAGATTTTTGTAGCCACAGAAATAATTTGATTATTTAAAAATTTAATGTCTGCTAAAACATTCACTAATATTGTTCTCTTTAAAAAAAAAAAACAAACTTTAATTTATTTTTATTCTTTAAATCACAACCTCAGCAAATGATTTTTGAGATACCCCCCTACCCCGGTACCCCCTCATTCTCTCAGACCTGCTCTTTGTTGTTTGCTAGTCTGTGTTAAGTCCATTAGTCTCTTTCTTTCCTGTGGTAGTGTTCTTTCACTGGGTGAGGGACTGTGTTTTTGGAACCAGGTGAACCTTGCTGGTAGGTTTTCAGTCTTAAGTTTGTGTTGGACAGCCAGTCTTTATTTTATTTATGGTCTTTCCATGCTTTCTTGTTGGAGGTTGTCTTCTCTAATCCCATTTCTGTTGTTTTGCTGCTTTACCTTATGGTTCTGCCATCAGATCTCACCCCCTGCCAGTACTGGCGAAGAAGTTTCTTTGGATACAGGCATTTGTGATTGGCTGTTGTAGATCCTTTCCTTTCCCTAAGTTTGCAGCTTTGCTATGGGGCTGATGCCCTAGTCTTTGGCCTTCCTTTTCCCTCCCATGGTGTGGGAAGAGGCACCTTGCTCTCCTAGAAGGTGTCTCTGAAATGAGGTCTTGGCTCTTCCAGACCCACTGAGCACATTGGTGTGCTTCTTGACATCGTGTTTCCATAGTTGTTTTTCTTGTCTTGCATGCACTGATTCTTATGGTTGTCCATCTGCTGTGTCCAGCTCAGGCTTGTGGGTTGAATTTTTACCTGGTCACTCACCCATCTATGATGGGGTTTGTGTTATGTATGTTCTTCCTCCTCCTGAAGATTGACTGGAGTGAGAGTGAATGGAAGGGGCATTTCCCCACCCCCCACAGGCCGGTACCTCCCTCCATGGGGGCAGGGTCCAAATGGCCATGCCTGTGCTGTCCAAGTCTCCCTCAGCTGATGGGGTCTGCAGATGGCTGCCCTGTGCAACAACCATCTGCTGGTGGATGGGACTAAAACCCCACCTGGTCCCCCCTCCTGGGCTCTCCAGGCTTGCGGGGATGGGGGGCGTGGGGGGGAGAGCTATCTAAGGCCTCCCCTCCAGGCCTGGCAACCTGGAGGGGGTGTGGCTCCTCCCACCTGAACCCAGGGCAAAAGGGATGGAGCCCCGGACCACATGGAGACAACCAGGGTGGCCTGGTGACCCCCGGAGCCGGGGAGCAGCTGGCGTGCACCCCACTGCGCCCTCTGCCTGAGAGAATGCAACCTACCTGAGGCCTCCCTTCTAGCACACTACTAATCTTGTTCTTATTGCTATTTCCAGTTTATGTTACTGACTTGCATAATTAGTTCTTAGAGATACTGCTCTGAAGAAATGATGAACTCTAGAGTTGAAATAATGGCCCCTTATTCTTGATATTTCATCTTACCTTCTGCAGCATTGTGCTAGCTTGCATAGCTAGCCTTAGTCAGTTACCTCATTTCTCTGTGCTTCAGTTTTCTTATCTGCAAAACTGAGCTATTGATAACCATCTCACAATATTATTGTCAGAATTGAATGTAATATGATATATGTAATGCGGATAGCACAATTCACAGACATTTAATAATTGATAGATTACTTTTTATTCTTTTTATTGTAAGTTTTCTTCATTGATCTCTCTTTTGAAATTTCCTTTTTAAAATTTGTCCTTAACCTTTTTTTGATTTTGTCTCCCTTTCAGAATCTCACATAAGCAATAACCTCTCTTTCTAAAAAAATCCACACCTAGTAAACTTTACCTACTTTGGTGGGTAAAAGGAAAGGGAGTAGCCCTTTCCTTTCTGAAACTTAGCTGTCAGCCAGACTAAGGGTCTGTGCAGAACATCTTGGGGGGTGAGGGGGGTGTCTCAGTTTCATGACTTCAGGTGTTATCTCAGTGCAGCTGGCTCCTAAATCTGTTTCTACATGCTGAACATATTTATCATGATGTCTTCATGCTATGGAGACTTAATAAGTGATTGGAGGAATAGATCACAAAATTGAATTATTGATATTTTAGGCCAAATAAGTTTTATGACATTGTGTGGCTAGTCTTAGAGATCTATCCTCTCTAAAAACTGTAGTTAATGAGTGAGGTTAGATATTGACTAAGGTACAATATCTGGTTTCCTTAAGTATCAGCATCAAATCTGATTTCCTAAAGTTTTAGGGACTCAAATGACTATCAGAGTTTAGCTTTTCTTTTTTTAAATTGAGGTGATACTAGCACTCTCATGTTTATTCCTTATTCTCAGCTCTGTTTCTCTTTGCTTTTTGCTTTCTTACACTGGTGGCTTTGTTTATGTAGTCAGGGAGGGTGATTATAAGCTGCTTCAGTTTATGCTGGTTTTATAATTACAATCCCAGAGAATTAGTGATCATTTCCCTCATCTGTTCAGAAAAAAAAAAATAGCATAAATTTTTTTTTTTCCTCATAGCATTAGAAAAAAAATATTCCTGGGAATACTTTGGGCTTGATTGCTGAATTACCTGTATAATCATTCTTAAATTGTGGTCCCTGGACCAGTATCATCAACAATATTTGGGGATTTTTAGCAATGTAAATTCTGCAACCTTTTCCAGAACTATTGAATCAAGCCTTGATTCAGCAATCTGTGCTTTAACAAATCTTCCAGATAATTCTGCTGTATGCTAATACTTGAGAACCACTGGTCCGGATCATTGGTGCTCGAAGTTGTCTGAAGTGGAAGAGAAAAGGAATCATTACTGGTTAAGGATAACAAGAACAGCTAAAAATGGTTGTTGTAAATTTAACTTTATACAAGATTGTTGTCTGTACATTTAATATCAAATATTCCAGTTTTTGAGGCAATTGTTCCCTCAATTGCCACATCATATAAAAAAAGGAGGGGGAAGGAAAGTAAAGTAGCATTTTTAGAATCATTTACATAATATACCAGTTAGGACAAATATGTTTATTATACTGGCACTTAAAATCCCTCACATAATGCTATAAAATAAGTCACCTTATTATGTCTTCATCATTGCTGAAAGAAAACTGAGACTGCGAGAGGTTTAAAAAGTTGCCTAAGTTAGTGTATCTAATAGTTAATAATCTGATGATATAAGGTAGTATACTGGAGAGTAAAGAATGTCAGAGTAAAGAAAATTATATTGTGAAATATGTTAAATCTTATTAAGAAATATATGTCATGACCTGTTCTTAAACTAATTATTTAGCATACATTATTAAAGTCAGTTTTGTTATGTGTTTTCCTATTCATGATATGAGAATGGCTTTAAGTTTTTACTCATTTTATAAAACGAAAAGAAGATATGTGTAAAGTGGATGCCAGAAACGTGACATTTTTAAAATCATATGGTTTGAAAGTGGTGGTTTTCAGCACAGGTCTTCAGACTTCAAGTTCAATATATATTGAAATATGGTGTAGAGCAAAAGAGCTATATAAAAGAAGTATATAGCAGACCATCTGTTAGTTTTCCTGTGATACTATAGTCTTTGTAAAAAGCATGATGTCTTTGAATTTCTCTCAAACAAATTAATGGAGGAAAATTAGGATGGAAGTTTAAATAAACAGAAGAAGAATGGATTCTGAGATAGATGGGGCTATACAGATAGTAAAAGAGAAGATTATAGAAATGAAAATACAGAGCTAGATGAACAGTGTCTTCCTAAATAATACTGAAATATATATATATATATATATAGCGCATATACATATATATAAAGCATAAATGGAAGTGTTTGAGAATGAAAATAAAATATTGTTATTTCAGTGACTGTTTCTCTTTAAGGAAGTTTTTTTTTTCATCCTGGAGATAGTTTTCTTAAGGTGTTTAATTGTTCTCAGATTGGAGTTGATTTTAGATACCTGTACCCACACCCTGAAATTTGAGTCCTATTAAGGGACTGTTACTATCTTACTAACTCCAGAATGATTCCAGGATTTATAAAGGGTAGCTGGTCATTGTGGACACTTTAGTAAAACTATAATTCTGGAAACTGAATATTGAACTGTGGATAGAGGTTAGATGGACCCATGAAACATTCTTTTGTTTGTTTGTTTGTTTGTTTTGAGACTAGGTCTCACTATTTTTGCCCGTGGAACCGCAGGCTCTTGTTGCCCGGGGTACCACAGACTCAAGCAATCCCCAGCCTCAGCTTCCCAGGTAGCTGGGATTACAGGCGTGCGCCACCACGCCCAGCTATTTTTTTGGAGCTAGGTCTCACTACGGGCCCCAGGCGGGACTCGAACCGCGATTCCTAGCCCTGGCCACTTCATAGGCTGAAGCTTACAAGCACGAGCCTCCGTGCCTGGCCAACATGAAGCATTCTTAAAGATAAGCATATATTGGGTCACAAACCAAGTGTCAGTTCGTGAAGATTGAAATCAGATCAGCCATCTTCTCTGATCATAATGTTTAATAACATTAAACTAAAAGTCAATCACAAAGAGAAAGCAGGAAAAATCTCTAATATGTGGAAACTGCACACTGTCAGATGAGTATTGGGTTAAAAAGAAGAAATCCAAGTAAAAATTAAAAAAATACCTGGAAACAAATGAAAACAAAGACACAACCTACCAAAAACTATGGGACCCAGCAAAAGCAGAACTAAGAGGGAAGCATAAAACAATGCAGGAATACATCAATAAACAAGAAAGAGTTCAACTAAATAATCTTACCTCTCATCTTAAGAAATGAGAAAATAAAGAACAGTCAAAACCAAAAGGGAGTGAGGTGGAGAAAAATAAAAGGAAAAAACAGAAGGAATGAAATAATAAAAATTAGAGCAGGAATAAACAAAATAGAAATAAAAAGATAATCCAGAAGATCAGTGAAACCAAAAGCTGGTTCTTTGCAAAGAAAAAAGGTAGGAAATTTTAATAAATAGAAATGAAAGAGAAGTTACTATTGACAGCTCAGAAATACAGGGAATTATAAGAGATTCCTGTGGCTATCTGTATGCTAGTAAGTATACTAATCTAGAAGAAATGGGCACATTCTTAGAAATGCACAATCTTGTGAGACTGAGGTAGAAATGAAAAACCTGAACAGACTAGTTACAAACAAGGAAATTGAAACAGTAATCAAAATTTTCCCCCAAAACAAAAACCTAGGACCAGATGGTTTCAGTGGTGAGTTCTCTAAACCTTCAAAACAAACTAATAGCAGTCCTTCTCATACTTTTCCAAAAAATCGATAGAGGGAATGCATCCAAACACATTTTATGAAGTCATTATTATTATGATATCAAGAGAAGATGAAGATTTAGCAACAACCAAGAAACCTACAGATCAGCATTCCTGATTGACATAGATATAAAAAAACTCAATAAAATCTTAGCAAACTGGATTCAAACATGCATTAAAAGAATCATACATCATAACCAAATGTGATTTATTCTGGGGACACAAGGATGGTCCAGTATTTAAAAAAATTGATCAATATGCTTCCCTATCTCAACAAATGGAAAGAAAAATCATATAATATTACAAGAACTCTAATTCATAGGAATATAAGGATTCCTATATTTATTGCAATATTGCAATCCTTTTTATACTACCAAGTTATGAAAACAGCCCAAGTGCCCAATGTCAAGAGGAGTGGATTGGAAGAATGTACATGTAGGTATATGTGTGTATAGACACACACATACACATATAAATATGTGTGCACCCTTATATGTATACAAAATAAAATACTCAACTCTTAAAAAAAAAGATGAATTCTTGCCATTTACAGTAGTAGGTGTTATGCTCAGTGAAATAGTCATTAGGAAAAAGAAAAATACTGGGTGATTTCATTTATAAGAGAAATATACGGAAACTGAACTAAAGGTCAAAAAAAAGAAAAAGCCAAAACTTGCAGGCAAACTATAGACTTGATGCATACAGCAGGCGAGGGGGCAGTAGAGGGGTCAGAAAAGGGGAGGAAGGAGCACAAGTACCATGCTGAGGGTTCACAGGTGAGTGTTAGTGAGATTTATGGGGACTATACTTGAGGGGAGAAATTAAATATTGTACAAAAATGAGCAACAGTGTAAGAAAATAAAAAGGTTTAATCAAAAACAAAAGAAAAAATAAAAATAAATTATTAATCTTGGGAAGAGGCAAGTACCTGGAAGGATGAATGTGGGACTCTGGGGATCAGGCAGTACTCCTTTTGATTTTGGTTATGGTGATAATTGTATGAAAATTCACCAGACTGTGTCCTATGTTCTGTACACTTTTCTGTAATTTAGGTGCATTTTAAAAGAAAATTTAGTTGATTGCAAAACTTGTATTGGTTATACAAGTTCACTCATCTGAATATTGAGATTTTAAAAGACATAATGAAAACTTGTGGCAAGTATTTATAAAAACAGGAATATTCTTGCACTGTTGGAACATACACACATTATTGTAACCAACTTAGAAAGAAATTTGGCAATAGATTACATTTGAAAATATACAAGGCCCAAAACTCTGTGCACATGTACGGGAAATACGTATAGGAATGTTTACTCTAAAGCATTTTTTTAATGTACTTAGAAAAAGGAAAAAAATTATTCATTCATTAAATAAAAGAATGACTTAAAAGTTAGACTGTGTAACAAATTACCTTGTTATCTTCACCACTTGTATAAATGATGAAAATAAGATTTCATATCTCTTGGTAGTTTTTTTGGTCTTGAAAATGATCCCTTTCTATCTCAGTACCTTACTATATTCAGCTAACTTAACATTTTGTCAAGGAGTAAGTACATTATAAAACTGAATATGTAGATGAAAACTTGTTAATTGCTTGTGGTGGGCTTTTTTTTTTATAGCTTTTGTGTATTAAGACTGTTACATGTAAAATTTTCCACTCACTTAAATTTACTTTCTCTAGTTAATACCTGGCAGTGGAGAAGAGAGTGATTAACTTCTCAGCGAAGAGAAACTAATTTTTAAAAGAAAACAAAAAGTCTAGTAGTGTATTTATTTTAGCTCTTAAGACAAATATCAGTGAATTTCTGATTTCTTTTTGGAATTTATTTGGAAATTTTTATCTCAGTATTTTACTTCAGCAATGAGTGCAGTATAGTAAAGTGAATGTCAACATTTTTTTTTTTTTTTTTTGAGACTAGGTCTCGCTATTTTTACCGTGGAACCACAGGTTCATGTTGCCTGGGGTACCACAGACTCAAGCAATCCCCAGTCTCAGCTTCCTGGGTAGCTGGGATTACAGGCACAGGCTACCATACCCAGCTATTTTTTTTTTTTTTTTTTTGGAACTAGGTCTCGCTATGTTACCCTGGGTGAGACTCGAACCGCTATCCCCAGTCCCAGCCACGTTCCATAGCTTGCAGGCACGTGCCACCATGCCCGGCTTAAATGTCAACATATTTTATAAAGTTTTTTCATGTAAATTATTAAGCTTATATGTATTCTATAGATATAGCAATAATGATATGGTTTTTAAGACTTAATTTTTTTTCTTCTAGGATTTGTCAAAATTCTTGTAATTTTCTGGAGAACAATTCCAGTAAGTGTAGTTGTTTAAACCTTTGTTTATTTGAGCCGCTGTTTTGAATAGGGGTTATTAGCCTTGCTCTAGTAGAAACTTTTGATATGATATGGATATATTAATTGGTTTAGTGTATATCTGTCAAGTTTCTTTAATGTTTGATCTACAAATTTTTAAAAATAAAATGAGTTCTGAATCCACAATATAGAATATTGGTTTTTAAAAAGTAATAATTTAATGTGTATAAATCATTTATTCTAATAAACTTATACCAGATATAAATTCTACTATATCATTAAGAGTTTTTAATGATTTTTAAAGTTTTTAATCATTCTGACTTTTAAAAGAAAATATCTCTTCACAGAAAGGTTTTATCTTACAATGGAGAGTGCTTCCTTTGATCACATATACTTAACAAGGGAGAGACTTTCTAGAATTTTAGTTTTAGTGATAGTTTCACTTAGAGAATTTTTTAAAAACATCTATTTTGTTAAGTATCCTTCATTACCTTTCCTTTCATATGAGCACATAATCAGCCTCAGCAAAATCTTGCAGGTTGCTAGTTACTGAGAGTCTTTAAAATTCTTAAATTTTGCTATATAGAACAAGTTTTGAATTTACTTTATTTGTGTTGTCTTAGCATTTCCTGGTAGTGTTCAATTATGCCTCAAGGATTTTCTTCTTAGAGATCCTGGTAAGCAGGAGAGTTACTCAGTCTTTTTCCCTTTGTGTTATGTACTTACCAGGGAGAGTAGCCACTGTCGTATAGTAAGGAAGACGTACTGCCAAACACCCACTAGAGCAGAAAACTGACCTACTTAATACTGACAAGGAAAAGACAAAATCTGTGGCATTGTACCAGCGTTTTATCAACTTCTTCCTTGTGGTAGAGTAGAGAGAGGTAAAGAAGGGGATAAGGAAGGATGGTAAATGCTGCAGGGGAATAATACTATGAATGAATATTTAATTACCTTATTGATTTGATTAAAAGCTATTCATTTGGTACAATTTGAAGACCTCTATAATACAGCAGTTCTCAAATCACTTTAAACATAAAAAAGTGCAGGAAATTTCTGGAGTTTCTATGCCAATATAGAAAAGTTCTCTAAGATTATCAGCCTGTATTTCATGAACAATTGCTTGTTGTAGAATAGGTAAGTTTATTGTAATTTTTTTAGTTTATTTTATCAGTGTACTATGTTTCTGAATATGTAGATAATTGAAACATTTGTTTCATAAATGGTTAGAATATTTATTTGTTGCAAATGAGTATGGACTTTAACCTTTTTAAAACTTGTTTCAACTATTATCTAACCTAAATTTTAGTATCAGTGTCACTAACATCTAAATTTTAGAAGTGTGTTTTCTAGTACAGAAGCCACTAGCAATATGTGGATATTTTAATCTAAACTGAATAAAATACAAATTTAGTTCTTCCACCAAACTAACCAGATTTAAAATCCTACTACCCAATTGTGACTAGAAGCTACCATATCAGGTAGCAGAGATAAAGAACATTTCATCACTGTGGAAAGTCTGTTGGATAAGATTATTCCAAAGGCTGCCTCATATTGTCATATACTACTTCATGATTCCCCAGGCTTGGCACTGTTGACATTTTAGGCTGTATATTTTGTTGTTGTTGTTGTTGTAGAGGTTTTCTAGTATTGTAGGATGTTTTGCAGCATCCTTGTCTCTCAATTGTGGCAACCAGAACTGCCAGATTTTCAAAGACAAATCTTGTTTGATTGCTGATCTACTTACATGTATTAATTTTCATTAATTTTCCCTTAATTTTCATCTTTGGGGTTACATTTTTGCTCTTGTTCATTTATGTACTTGCTCATCCTCTACCAAACCACTTGTACCCATACCCTATCTGCCCCTCTTCCCCACTGCGTGTCTTAGTTCTGTATCAGCTAAAGATTTTTTTTTTTTTTTGGCATAAAAAGTTCAGTGGTTTAAAACAAATTGTTTAATAGCTCATAATTCTATGAACTGACAATTTGACTGGGACTTTATTGATCTCCCGGGGTGGGGGGGTTTTGGCTAGGGCCAATAGTCTCATTCATATATGTGTTGGTTGGCAGACTCTTGACCAGAGTTGGGGTGTGGGGAGTTTGGTCTCTATGTGGCTTTTCCAGCAGGCAGCTTCAAGTTTACCTGATGGCTTAAAGTTCTAAGAGTAGCAGAAAAGGACCAGTCCTTGTGAGTAAACACTTTTAAAATCTCTGCTGTAACAGTTTCTCTTGTCTTTGGCTAAATCAAGTCACATGACCGAGCCCAAATTCAAAAGGTAGAGAAATAGACTCCACTTTTCCGATAGGAAGAGAAAGTCACTTTATAAAAAAGTGTGAATAAGGATTGGGAGGAATTATCATGAATTATCATTGGGAGAAATTTTTGCAGTCTACTGCAGAAATTTTTTGGTTGATACAAGTGGTTTTTGGTTGATACAGCCTTTTCATCTCATTATTTCCTTCTTGTTTTTTTGTTAATTTTATTATCTTAAATCATCATAGCTATTTCATTTTACACCCATATTTCCTTAAAGAAGCAGTGTCTTTGATGATTTTCTTTGTATTTAAGATTCTTGAGTTCCATAGACCTGTTTGACCTTGTAGCTTGATGTCTTTTGTCAGGTTTGGAATGTTTCTTATATTGTTTCTGCCCACTCATTCATTTCCTTCTGGGAGTCTAGATATCTGTTTATTAGTTCTTTCCCTGAATCCCATACACACACACACACACACACACACACACACACACATTATGCACTTTTTTGTATATTCTATTTTTTTCTTTCCATTTGTATATTGTATATTAACCTGTTTTCTGGTTCATTTAGTTTTCTATCTCCAGTTAAAAGTGTCTGTTTTACTATTGATTTTATAATGTGTTTTTTCAATTCTAGATTTTCAATTTAATTATTTGTTCTCTTGGATTCCATGTCATGTCGCTGGTGAGTTCTCAGGTTATCTTCTTTTCCCTGAACATACTAAACAGTTATTTTAGAATCTATGTCTGATAATTACAATATCTGGATCCCCTTTTGATCAGTTGTCTGCATTTTCTTTTGACTTTCAGTCATTTGCCCCGTTTGCTAGCATTTTGATACTTTTAAAAAATGAATGCCAGACATTATATGTAAGAAATAGAAGTTCTTGATGACATTCTCTAGAGATTTTATTTTCTTCAGTAAAAATACTTTCTTAAAAGTATGAGCAGACGGCCTTGGTCTAGTATAGGCTTAAGATGACTTAGGCTTTGTTTTAGTTTTCTTAAGGATTGGCTTAAATCTGCTTTCCCCCTCAAGAGTGTAGTTCTTCAGTGATATCAAATGGAACCCTGGGGTGTTTGCCAGTGCCTATCCTTCTTGGCAAGGCCTGAGTGATTTTTCTTTTCTTAGAGCACTGTGAGACTACCAAAAGCTCTGCTTACCTTTTTTTTTTTTTTGCAATAAAATAGGCACTTTGCTTGTTTCTTGGACACTTGCCCTTACACAGGTTAGTATTCAGTAAATATTCTGAGGGCAAAATCAGTCCAGACTCCTTTTTATGTGATTTCCTTTTCTCTGGAATCTTTGCTCCTCAAAATCCCACCTGTCTTGATAAACACCAAATTCAAATTTCTGTCCTTGTGGCTCTGTGAGATTGCCAAAAACCATAGTCTGGCACTAGCTGCCTAAGGAGGAAAAGGTCTGGAGAATGTGGCTTAACTCTGCATTTCCTTTTTCTCTGGTGTTTTGGCTTCTATACTGAATGACTTATTTGTTTGTTTGGACTTCTCTCCTGACTGCCTCATTCATTCATTCATTCATTCATTCATTCGTTCGTTCATTCACTAACTCACTCACTAGGTCTCACTGTGTTGCCTGGGGTAGCCTCAACCCTACGAACTCAAGTGATTCCTTGCTTCAGCCTCCCAAATAGCTGGAATTACAGGCGTGCGCCACTGCGCCCAGCTCAATATTTTTTTAAATTCATTTTTTTATAGATTTTCTTGCCAAAATTTTGATTCAGTCTGATACACTCTGTGCTAACAATTTGTAGTCAATTATTATATTATTTCTATTATTAAATCATTACTTAAACAGCATTATTGACTATAAAGCTATATCAAAAATAATTATAAGCATATATTAATCATTGCAATGAATTTGACAAGAGGAACCCTATGCAGATGGTATTCTTGTTGGGAAGAGAGGTAATTGATAGACATTTCTTTATTTTGTGATAAACAGTAAAAATGTACATCTATAATGTTCTTCCTATAAAGATTTAGCTACATTGTAGGGAGAATGATCAAAGAATGTTACTTTCAGGATGGAATATTTGAGCAAAAGCTCTGGAGAATGAGTAGGATTAATTTTGGAGAAGTTAAGTGGTTAGAATTTTGGATTAGAGACTGTGAGGTGAAAAGAGGCATGGCAGTTTTAAGGCATCCAAAAAGCCCAGTTTAGTTAGTTTTACAGGCAAGGATTATCATGCCTAGCTTTGTAAACCTTGTTAAGGATTTTCTTATCCTTACCCTCCCCCTTCTTCCAGTTCTTATCTGATCATCTGGCTGATTGTAATTCACTTTCTATTCTAAAAGGTTAGTTATGTATTAGGTGCCTTTTGCAGGCGGGGTTCTAAATTAGATACTGAGATTGATTAAAGATAATGAAACAGTTGTCTTTCATTTAGGTTCAGACAAATACCTGGGTTAATTGTTAGCCTGTTTATTAGCTCTGTAATTCTGTATCAGTTCTGTAATATCCTGTACCTGAAGTTCCTCATGTGTTAGATACTAATAGAATTAAATGAGCTAATTGATACATGTACTTAATAAACTGTGGCCCTTTTTACAACCATACAGCCATAAACTATGAAGGCTACTCCCAAGTTGCCTAAGTCCTATAGGACCATGACATACACCAGTAGTTACTATACATAAAAGGGGGAAAGTGGAAAATCAGAGGGAAGACGATACTGCATTCAGACTTAGAGAGTTTAGAAGTGTTTAATGAGAAATGTAGGTGTTAGAGTTGGGACCAACCATTTTCAAAGACTAGCTTGATATATGACTGTCTCATTCATAAACTTTTGCATTTTATCAGGTTTAACATCCAAATTGCTGATTTGTTGTGTCCTTTCACTTACCCCACCTTCTATCTTCTGCATTTCAGTAAATGGCAACTTAAAGTCATCTTTCATTTTCACTTTCACATCCAACTCTTCAACAAAATCATGCCAACTCTACTCTTAAGATACATTCAGAATCATACTTTTCAAGGTTTCTGTAAAACAATTATGAACTGTCGTGAACTTATTAACTTGGTGTTTTTTCCTCCATATATGGTCTCTGTTGGTCTCTCCTGGCGCTGGGGGCACAGATAGAAAATAAACCATCTCTTTAACCTCTCTTCACTGCTGTCACTCTGATCCAAGGCACTGTCATCTCTCATCTGAAATAGTTTTAACATTCTCCTACCTGATTCCAGCTTTGTGAACTGTTTACCATATAGTAAACAGTTTTAAAATATAAAAGTGATCCTTTTAAAATATAAAAATTATTATTTCTCTGCTCAGTTCCCTCCAGTGACATTATCTTACTAGGGATAGAAAGCGAAGGACTTTAAAAACACTTGAAATAGTTTACTCTCAGATCTAATTTCCTAATTCTCTTCAATTAGTAAGCGGTAGCCACATCATTTCCTTGCTGTTTCTCCGAGACAATGCACATAGTTTTGCCACAGGACACTTGCTGTTTTTTTTGACCTGGAATGTTCTCTTCCACCTATCTACTTGGCTCCCCTCTTTCTACTCAATACTTTCAGATCTGTCTGCTCAAATATAACCTAACAAGTAAAGCCTTCCCTTGATATTTTATTTAAAAGAACTTCCCCCTCACTACACCCTTTTCAATACCACTTTCTCTTATATTGTGATTTTTCTTCATACAGAACTTATTATGTCTTTATTATTTTTACATAGTAATAACAGTACAATCTCCCCAAATAGACTACATCATCAGGAAGGTATAGACTTCAGTTCATTCGCTGTTTTATCTTCATACGCTATATGAACACCTGTGCTGTGATCGAGTTGAATCTCAATACATAGTTTGTTGAATGAATGAACATATTTTCTGGTTCAAATCAGAACCAGATTTGCAAATTACAGTTTTAAAAAATCACTCTGAAACTAAATTAAGAAGCAGCCATTCTATGTCTTTGTCCCCACTAAGAAGAAGAAATGCTAGTTTTTTGACACATATTTTTAAATAAAATTTTAAAATGTGGGTTGCTTGATATTTCAGGTGGGTTAGTTAACAACGTGGCAAAATATAAGCAAAGAGCAAACATTACTTATTTGATTCTTGAGAGATCTTTGTGACCTTTGTCTTGAGAGATCTTCTCTCTCAAGTTTGGCAAAAATAATTACGGTTTTTTTTTTTTAAGAGACTAGGTCTTGCTCTGTTGCCTGGAGTAGTCCCAAATCCATGGACTGGGGATCAAGTGATCCCCAGCCTCAGCCTCCCAGGTAGCTGGGATTACAGGCATGTGCCACCATACCTGCCTGCTTTTTCAAGACCAGGTCTCACTATATTGCCTGGGGTAGTCTCGAACTCGCGAACTCAAGCGATCCCTGGCCTCTTGCCTCCCAGCATTTGGATTACAGATGCACACCACCATGCCCAGCTTGTGATTGTATTTTTAAGAGTGGTTTTAGGCTCACACTAAAACTGAGCAGAAAGTACAGAAAGTTCACACATTCCCTCTTCTCTCACATATGCACAGCTTTTTTGGCCTATTAATATTTGGCAATAGAGTGGTACATTTGTTACAGTCAGTGAACTTTCTTTCACATATCATTATCATCCAAAGGCCAAAGTTTACATTAGGATTCACTCTTGGTGTTTTTTTCTGTGGATTTTGACAAATATATGACATGTATCTAGCATTAAATATGCAGAATAGTTTCAGTGTTCTAAAATCCTTTCTGCTTATTTAGTCCTCAAAACAAAATCTGATGACATCTTGGCAACCAGTGGTGTTCTTTTTACTGTCTTCATATAGTTTTGCCTTTTCCAGAATGTTATAAAATTGGAATCATATATTATTTAGTCTTTCCAGATTGACTTCTTTCACTTAGTAATATGCATTTAAAGTTTGTTTTTCAATAGCTCATTACCTTCCAAAACTGAATATTCCATTTTCTGGATATATTGCAGTAAGGAATATTTTGGTTATTCCAAGTATTAGATGTTATATTAAGCTGGTTAAAAAACTGAGTAAAGAATTAAGCTGTTATAAACAATTGTGTGAAGCATTTAAGTTTTCAGCTCCTTTGGGTAAATTTCAAGAATGGGGATTGTTGGATTGTATATTAAGAATATGTTTAGTTTTGTAAGAAACTACCAAAATATTTTCCAGTGTGACTGTACCATTTTACATTTCCAGTGACAATGAATGAAAGTTACTATTGTTTGATATCACTGTCAGAATTTGATGTTGTCAGTGTTCTGGATTTTGGTCATTCTAATAAGTGTATAATGGTTTCTTGTTTTTATTTGCAGTTCCGTGATGAAATGATGTTGTTAAATTTCAATCATATACATACTTGCTGTTTGTATTTCTTTGTTGAGATAGTCTGTTCAAATCTTTTGTCTGTTTTAAAGTGAAGTTGTTTTCTGTTGTTAAATAGACTTTTGTATTAGTCCAGCCTCAGAGGTAGCTTTTACGTATTTCTTACCATTCTATGACTTGTCCTCTCTGTCTCTTAACAGTGTCTTATGCAAGGCAGAAGCTTTTAATTTTAATGAAGCCCAGCTTGTCACTTAATTCTTGAATGTATCACACCCTTTGGTTTTATATTTTAAAATTTATTTTCATACCCTAGATCATCCAAATTTTTTTATGTGTAATCATCTTTTAGTTTTATAAGAGTTTTGCCTTTTACATGTAAGTCTTTGATCTACTTTGTGTTAATTTTTGTGGTGGATGTAATATCTATGTCCAAATACATTTTTTTTCACATGGGTGTCTAGTTATTCTAGTACCATTTGTTAAAAATACCATTTCTTCTATTGTATATAACTTTGCTTTTTTTTAAAATTCATTTTATTGATTTGTCACAATTGTGCATTAATTGATCCCTCCTCCTCCCTCCATATCCCCCTTCCTGTATCCCCCTTCCTCCTCCCTCCATATCCCCCCTCTGTATCCCTCCTTCAGTCACTCCTTCTCCCATTTTTCTGCAAATTGTTGTTTGGTTAAGTTGATGTTTAGTTGTTGGTTGTTTGGCCTGTTGTTCTCTTCCGATATATGGTAAGTGTGTGTATGGTTTTTTTGTTTGTTTGTTTTTTGTTTTTGTTTTTTACCCCGGGGCTTTCCCACTTCACTAACATTTGTTAACTATCCTGATCTTTTGGCTCTTCACCTCCCCCTCCTTCTTCCCCCTCCTCCTCTCTTGCTCCATGGTTCAGTCCCATTGGTTGTTTTCATTTTTTCTTATTTGTTTGTTTGATTTTCCCTATATCCCTCATATAAGTGAGACCATCCTGTACTTCTCTTTTTCTTTTTGACTTATTTCTGCTAATATGAGTCTTTCTAGTTCCATCCAGGTTGCTGCAAATGACATGTGTTT
>PVHY01026573.1:0-17153 GCA_004024945.1 Uropsilus gracilis
TTCTCCCATTTTAACATTACCTGTCCTTGAAACCTGCAATCTTAAACAGGAGACAGTGGGGGGGGGGGCACACCCTATCAATTCTAATGCAGCACCACCAAGGCTGGAGGCCATGACCCCCCAACCTCACCACAGCCTCTGTATCATCTGTCTTCTCTTTCCCTGTATGAAGCCACATCCCATGTCTAAATAAGAGGGAAACCCAGTTTGGGAACACTGTAGCCCTCATGATTTTCCATGTTTCCTGGGATATGGGGTTTGGCTAATTTATTACTAGCATTCTTTGAAATTGGAATTTTGTCAGAATTATATACATTAAGCTTTATTGGTTTTTACCTTCATGAAAAAATGTTAGAAAGATAAAAAATACCAGTTACTTGTCTCAGAAACAATTGACAAAGGAGCAGTGGAAGAGGATCTGCTGGTCTTCAGGAATAATCAGGGGACTGAAAGGATGGTGAGGGGACAGAAGTCAGGCCAAGTAAAAGTAAAGAAAAGCTTATTACTGTGCTCCCAGTTGAGGTTCACTGATCTCTACGGCGGAGGTCAACGAAGTTGGACCCATGTGGTGGGGGTGGTTGCTTTTATTGGGGTAGGTAGGGATGTGGGGAGCAGGTTTTGCTGGTGTGGTGGGCAAGATTGGCAGGTAGGTAAGATTGTTTGATGGGTGAGGCTGCTGAGGTTGACAGCAGTTTCAATTATAGTTGGAGGGCAAGATTTGGGTTGGGAGGTGTCCATAGAGATCTTATCCAACATCCTTAATCCTCTGACAAGTGGAGACTCCCAGTGTCCTCAGACTGACTTTTCAGGGACAGAATACCTTTAACATTTCTCAATGTGGGTTGAGATATTTTTGCCCTCAGGTCATTTGTAAATGTTTGGAGACATCTTCTATTGATAAGAGAACACACCTGGGGGAGAGGTGAGGGACAGATGCTAATAAATATTAGCTCACCCCAGCAAAACATCATTATATTCAGCATGCCATCCAATAGCACAGGAGCCTAGAAACCCTGGAGGCAAATATACAGTTTAGGTTAAAAAAAGAAAGTATGTGTATTAACCACCAAGCCTGGTGCAGGCAAGGAGTGGCCTGAGACTGTGGATGGCTCCCTGAAAGCTGGTAGTTGCCCCAGGGCAGTGAGTGAGAGGTTTTGGAGATTTGTCCTTCATTCCTTAACAAACAATCTAGAGAAGTTAAATTTCTCTTGATGCCTTTTCTGAAGAGAACTGTAGTCAAACCATTTCTTCCTTACTTATGTTCAATTTAGCACTTTTCAGAGCCATAAGGTGAAGGTAAGATTTATTTTCTCTTCTGGATGTCTGCCTTGAGAAAGGTCTTTTTTTTTTTTTTAACATTGTGTTTTCCATGTATTTATTTATCTGTTTGTTTATAATGAAGTATGGAGTGTGGACACAGATTAATCTTTGAAATGTTAAAAGGCACTTCATTCCTGCAGGTGCCTGGCTTTCTGCCACTGTCCCAGGACCCTGGTGGGTTTCCTTCCTTACTGCCTCATTGTGATTGCTCATTGCCAAAGTATAACTATGACTCCAACTTAAGAATGATGGACTGGGTCATGCTTTCCAAGTCCCTAGTAAGTGAGCTGGCTTCTCTCTGATAATATTCAATCTCTTCCATCTCACTTCTTTCTGGCATGGAACTCCTAAGAATGAAGTATCATTATTTTATATCCTTGTTATTTTTTTCACAATATAGGATTTATCCTATCAGGTGTGGTCTTCATAGTTCTCCCACCACCAGAAGCTCCATAGCAGTCTGTTCTTTTTCCCCACTTCTGTTCAGACCCTTACAGTTCTCCCTCTTTCTCCTCTCCACCTAGATGACTCAGCTGTGTGGTTATCTTTCAAGGGTTGGTCTTATTTATTATTATTATTATTTTTTTGAGATTAGGTCTCGCTATTTTTGCCCGTGGAACTGCAGGCTCAAGTTGCCGGAGGTACACAGACTCAAGCGATCCCCAGCCTCAGTTTTCCAGGTAGCTGGATTACAGGCAAGTGCCACCGTGCCCAGCTATTTTTTTTTTGGTACTAGGGCTCACTATGTTGCCCTGAGCAGGACTTGAATAGCGATCCCTCTATCTGGCCTCCTAGACTGTTGCTTACGGGTATGCACCACCATTCCCGGCCCAAGAGTTGGTTTTAAAGTTTTCTTTATCTGATCCTTTGTCTGATTCTACTTATGACACCATTTGCAGTTATCTTTTCCTTCACATTTATTTCACTTAGGATAATCCCTTCCAGTTCCATTCACATTGCAACAAAACTCTTGAGTATATCTTTTATATCACTGAGTATTATGTATATTTACCATAGCTTCTTGATTCACCCTTCTTTTCTGAGGCATTTAAATTGTTTCATATCATGGCTACTGTAAACAAAGCAGCAATAAACATAAGACTGAAGTAGTGTTTTTGTGTTTGTTGGGTAGGTTCCTAGGAGTGAAATTACTGCATGGAAGTTGACAGATGCATTTTTTGTCTTTTGAGTGATGTGCCATAACTATTGCCAACACACCTAAGCTTCACTTTTAGGCCAGAGGTCGCCTAAGCCCCACTTTTAGGCCAAAGGTCGTTTTCAGCCCAAGTATCTCCCCGCTCTAGGAAACCAGGCACGAGCTTGCCTCTGACCAATCAGAGGGTGACAAGCTCGCTTGACTGGTTGTCTGATAGAGACCAGCCAACCAGAAGACGACCCATCTGTGCCAACCAACCAAATCAGCCTAGCTCGATCCCTGGACAGAGGTCAACCAATCAGAAGACAACCCATCTGCGCTAGACCACCAAAACGGCCTCTCAAGCTTGCTAGACCAATTCCCAGACAGAGGTCAACCAATCAGAGGACGACCTGTCAGCACCAGGCCACTGAAGCAGCTACCAGGACCTAAAAACTATATAAAAGACTCGACTTGGGGGGGCAGAAGGGGTCCATCCTCCATGTTCTGGTGGGACCGCTTAGGCAATGGGCCAGGCTGAGGTTGAACCCTAGTTTAAACTAGCTTAATAAAGCCTTTCTTGTTTTTGCATTGTGTGTGAGTGAAGGGTATTTATTCCGAGATCCGTGACACAGATTTTAACATTTGGGGGCTGGTCTGGTTTCGTTCTAAATACACTCCACCAAGCACCTGTGAAAGGCAGATAGGAGGGCCCAGGACTAGAAGTGGCGTACAGATTCAGAGTCAGGTTGGTCAGGTTGGTTGAGGCGGACGCGCGGGACTGCCACCTACTGGAGGACGAGGGAGACGTCCCGGGTCCTCACGCAGGCTCTCGATCACAGTGGTAACCATTTGGAGTTCTTGAGCCAACCCTGATGTAGAATCGAGGGTGAGTTGAGACCTGAAGCAGCCCCAACATGGTATCTGGGGTCAGAGCAACCCCGATGTGAAATCTGGGGTCAGTTAACTGCAGTGAAGCTGTCTTATTTGTTGTGTGGTCTTCTGTGTTTGTCTTTTGTCTTGTCGTGTCTCTGTCTGGTCCTTATTGTGCCTCTAAAATTTTTTACAGCCAAAGGTCAGGGACAGATAACCCTGTTGAGCCTCATGATGGATCACTTCGGAGAGGTTTGAGAGAGGGCCCATAATTTGAGTTTAGAGGTTAAAAAGAAAAGAATTTATGCACTTTGTTGCAACAAATGGCTTTCCTTACCAAAGGCAGAGTGGCTACCAAGGAGTTCTTTAGATTGAAAAGCGGTTAAAAACCATACAAATGCTAGTGATGTCTAAACATGCAGACCAGGTACTATATATCCTAGTCTGGGAGGACTAAGTTAGTGTCCCCCCAAATTGGCTTTACCCTTTCACCAATGTAAATGGATCAGCAAAGAAACAGTAGACCTGTGCTAGGTTTTTGGTGGCACAAGATGGCAGGAATATGAGACTGGTCTCTTGGCCACTTTGGTGTATTGGCTGGTCCACTTTACCCTGACCTCATAGACATAGACTTAGAGCAAGCTCAGGAAACTTCATCTCCTATAGCACCATCAGCACCACCTCCTCCATACCCAGAGTAAGGCCAGCTGGAGCTCTAGAGGCCACTCACCAGGAGTCGGCTATAACCTCATGGGAAAGAGGAGGGAGTCAGGACACCGCAAATCCAGCACCAGATAATACTATCCTGGTGCCATTGTGGGTGGTAGGCCCCAGGAATGAGACAGCAATCTCTGCAACATTGGCCCTTCTCTATCTCAGACTTATACAATTAAAAACACCAGAATCTGCCATTGTCAAAAAACCCACACAGCCTCTTTAATCTTTTTTGAGTCTATTCTTTTCACCCATCAGTCCACCTCAGATAACTGTCTCCAGCTTATGCAGGTCCTCTCCACCACCAGAAAATGAGAGAGGATTTAGAGGGAAGCCAGGAAACTGCTGTCTGGGATAATAGATGGGCACCCCACACAGAATCCAGACACCATCAATCGCTGTTTTCCTTCAGAGCACCCGCAGTGGGACTATAACTCCCCAGAAGACCACCTTAGTTAAGGGTGCCACCAGATCAAAAATCTATGGATAGACGACCAATCGGCACGTCAGCCTCAGTACTGGCCAGGTAACACTCGTTCATGGTTATTCCTGACTGCCTAACACCCCGGCTGGGACGTGACCTGCTGACCAAGATGGGCGTCCAAAATATCCTGTTCTCCGGAAGGGATGAAGGGGAAGGGAGAACAGCCTTTACAAGTTTTAACCCTGTCCCTAGCAGATAAATACTGCTTGCATGCCCCTCCTAGTCAGAAGAACTGGGAGGTGGACCTTTGAGTATGAGCTTTTCCACAGGCCTGGGTGGAAAGAGCAGGTTCAGGGCTGGCCGCACATTGTCCAGCAATTTTTGTGGAACTCAAGCCGGGTGCGGGTTCAGTTTGGATCAAGCAATATCCCCTGCTGCTCGCAGCTCGACAGGAAATAGCCCCTCACATCCATAAATTGCAACAAGCAGGTATTCCCTGACCTTGCCATCCAGCATGGAATGCATCCTTTTTTCCTGTGAAAAAAGCCCCCTTCATCAGACTACTTCCCTGTTCAAGACCTCAGAGAAGTGGACACCCGGGTGGCAGACATTCATCCCACAGTTACAAACCCATATACTCTGTTAAGTTCCTTGCCACCTACTCAGAGTTGGTACACTGTATTAGATATTAAAGATGCTTTTTTTTAGCATTCCTTTTGCATTGCAGAGTCAAGACATGTTCACTTTTGAGTGGGCAGATGAGCCTTCAGGGCTGGTAGAATAACTCACTTGGACAAGATTGCCCCAGGGCTTTAAAAAATTGCCCACCCTGTTCAATAAAGCCCTGTTCAAAGATCTCCAGTTTTTACGGGTGGGCCACCCTTCCCTGACCTTGCCACAGAATGTGGATGACATTCTGTTCACTGCACCGAGGGAGCAGGACTGTGTTGCAGGGTCAGAAAAGCTACTAAAAGGCCTTGGGGAACCTCGGCTACTGCGCCAGCACAAAGAAGGCACAGATTAGCCAGCAAGAGGTAACATACTTGGGGTATAAACTGAAGAGGGGGGAGTGCTGGCTTACAGATGCAATAACGCAGAATATTTTGACCATCCCTCCACCCCAAAATAAGAGACAGGTTAGGGAGTTCTTGGGGTCAGTAGGATATTGCTGATTGTGAATTCCCGGCTTCGCAAAGATGGCGCAGCCTCTGTATAACTGTATCAGGAAAGGCAAAAATAGCCCTGGGTTCCAGTGGGCACACACAAAAAAACCAAAGTCTTCGAGGCTTTGAGAATGGCCCTGCTTTCAGCCCCAGCCCTAGCCCTGCCACACCCAAGCAAACCATTTCATCTCTATGTAGATGAGGTGGGGCATTGCAAAAGCTGTCCTAACCTGGAGATTAGGGTCATTTAAAAAAAAAAAAAAACAACAAAACTGGTGGCCTATTTCTCCAGAAAGTTAGACCCTGTGGCCCCAGGGTGGCCACCATGCCTCAGGATCATAGCGGAGGTGGCCTCCCTAGTTTAGGAGGCTGATAAACTGATATTGGGGCAACATCTGGTAATTACCCCACATGCGATAGAGAGGGTCCTAAAGCAGCCACCAGAAAAATGGTTCAGCAATGCTCGCCTCACTCACTACCAGGGCCTGTTGCTAAATACTCCCCGAGTCCAATTTGGCTCCCCAATAGGTCTAAATTCAGCCACCCTCCTCCCCAACCTGAACCCAGCATCTGTAGTTCACCGGTGTCAGAAAGTCCTGACCGGACCTCTCAGATCAGCCCCTCCCAAATGCAGACCGTGTGTGGTTCACGACAGTAGCAATTTCATGGTTAACTGGAGCCGCCATGCTGGAGACTATAGTGATGAATCTGCAGTCAGTCATCTGGTCAACCCGACTCCCAGATGGGACATCGGCTCAAAAAGCAGAGTTGATAGCATTGACTCAAGCCCTGAGGCTGGCAAAGGGCAAGACACTGACGTACACAAACAGCCTTTAGGCTTTCCCCACTGCCCATGTACATGGGGTCATCTACCAGGAGGGAGTTTTATTACCTCAGTAGAAAGGCTGATAAAACATTCAGCCACCATTCAAGATTTGCTGGCTGTGATAACATTACCAGAAAAGTTGGCAGTAATCCACTGCCTCGGTTATCAAAAAGTCGATTTCCCAGTTGCTCAGAAAAACCAGTTTGCAGATAAAAAGGCATGCTGGGTAGCCATAAAAACACCACCAGTCTAGGTGCAGGTCCTCAACCTTCCAGCTCCAGGGATGAGGCCCTTACCTCCAATGGGCAAATCAACACTTCAATCGGGCCACCCTCCAGGAGGGGTGGTAAAAAAACACCAGAGGGCCTCCTCCTGTTACCCAAAGCAGTTGGCAGGAGTCTGTTGCAATGGTTCCATAGCACCACCCACCTAGGAGCCCCCAAAATAACCCACTTACTGAGCATCGCCTGGTGGCCTTCCAAGAGGCACACCGTCTGGCACAAGATACTGTAGCAGCATGCAGATCATGTCAGGTCGTACAACCTCAACGTTTGGGTAAGGCAGAGGGGACCCCGTGACAGGGTAAGTACCCTGGGGACTTCTGGGAGGTAAACTTCAACAAACTCAAACCTGCAAAGGCATAAATATCTTCTAGTCTTTGTCAATACCTTCTCTGGGTAGGTAGAGGTTTTTCCTACAAAACAAACAAACAAACAAACAAACCACAGCGAATGCAGTGGCAAGTCTTGTTAGAAGAAATCTTCCCCAGGTTCAAGACTTCTAGGTTCAGATAATGGCCCCACTTTTGTGACCTGGGTAGTTCAAGGAATAGTGGGGGCATTAGAGACAAATTAAAAATTACACTGTGTACCATCCCCAGAGTTCAGGCCAGGTAAAACAAATAAATAAAACCTTGAAAAAAAACTTGAATAAATTAAGCCTAGAAACTGGGTGACCCTCCTTCCTTTCGCTTTGTTCAGCACTTAAAACCCCCCACATACCCTTGGTCTGATACCCTATAAAATAATGTCAGCCATCCCCCACCAGTGGTCCCCTTAACACCCACAGGGTGCTGAGTCTCGGGTAGTCAACATCCCAGCAGATCTGACTTTAAGCCTGCAAGCCATTCAGCAGGCCCAGGCCAAAATCTTATTTCTGTAGAAGCTGGACCAGTCTACATTCCCACCAAGATGATAGAGTTTGTTTTTCTCCATATACTCACTAGTCCTTTTTTGTTGCTGTATTTGTTTGTTTGTTGTTTTTTTAACAAAGTTTTTTGTCAGGTGTGAGGGGTATTGCTTTGTGTTATTGATTTGCATTTCTGTGATGAACAGTTTTTCATAAGCCTGTTGATCATGTACATGTCCTATTTGGAGAAGTGCCTGTTTAACTTTTAAAAAACTTAAACAAGTACTTTAGAAATTTGATTTTCTATTTCCTTTAATGACCCCTGAGTGGTTGATGCTTAGTGACTTTATTTTCTTTGCATACATAGAATATCCTTCCTATTCTTTGACTGGGTCTATGCAGTGAAATTTCATACAAACCCTCCACCTTGTCCTACCTGTAAGATTTGGAACAGAAGATGTAAGCCAAAAATAAACATGATTCTCACCCAAGGCAATGTAAGCACAAGAGATTTTAATGTGCAGTGGCCAGGGCAGTGACTCTAGGGAAGTATCACTACCACCAAATCAGTCTGCCCAGTCCCTTTTATAGTGAAGAGGGTCTAGGGAGTGCAGGAGGGAAAAGATAACCTTTCCCAGTAACATTACTCATTCTGCCTGCTAAGTGCACCTAGGTCTTGTCAGACCCAGCAGGATAGGAGGTAGATTTAGTGACCTCTGGTTATTTTTTGTTTTTGAAGTCTGGCTCTTGTTGAACCTAAAGGGAGTGCTGTCCTATCCTGATTGGACCTTAATGGGAAGTGGGGATGTGAGAAAGGGCAATTATTGCCTTTTCCCAGATTGGTTGACTGGTTTCCTCCCCTCAATCCGACAATCTGGCCTTTTGTTATGGATAAGGACTAAGGAATTTGTCTGACTTCTTCCTGTTGGACTAGGTCTTGGTTTTTTCCTGGGCCTCAGGCTGGGAAGTAGGGTTTAGCAGGGAGAGTCACAAGATTCCAGTTTGAGTTGGATGACTGGTACGGGTGAAGGAGGAGCTTGTTGAAAGTTCCTGAAATGCTGGATCAAGCCTGGCAGGAGCATCAGACCTAGAAATCAAAAGGAAGTAGAAGACCCATTATTGGAAGGAACTATGTACTTGTACTCCCTTTGTCTCCTGTATGAGAAAAAAAATTTCCATTGAACACTACACTATGCAGTGACGATTTAACAGACCTGATCCTTTCATTTTATAGCTCAACATATACAACTGGTCTTCATAACTGGCCTTCTTTCTTACTTTCTTTAACATTTTTTTTCCAGTAATAATACCTCCTTTTCCTCTTCCATTAACTTCTAGTTTATGGAATTTAAATTTAAATTTAAGATTTAAATCATCATCCAGTTTTCTATTAAATTACAGATCCTTTTACATCATGTAACTTGTTTTTCACACAGACAGACAAGATAAAATTATTAGTTTTTATTCCTTTTTAATGTTGATTTACATTTCTAGAGGAAAACTTTAGGTAATGAGACACATATACTCTAGGTGACATGGGAAGGCATTTAGCTTACTGTTTGATTAACTCACAAAAGGAATACATTAACAAGGGCAGAAATTTATACAGTTCAGAAAGATGTGTAATTTTTGTATTTCCTAACATTTTGACTCTATTTTCTGAAAAATTATTTATGGAAGAAAAGTCAAGCTAGAACTTCTTAGTCATCAACAGCACTGGATATTCATTAGAGCCGGAAAAAATGTTCATAAAGATATCTAAAATATTTGTAATGGTTCAATTTAATTTAAATTTTTACTTTATAGGACTTCAGACTAAATTCCATTATTTCTTTGTATAGATATTTGGCAGAAAAACCCTCATCGTAGCTTAACCAACAATGCAGAAAAATAGTTTTTGGATTGATTTTTTTGCTTTCTATTTCTGTAGTACAGAAATAGAAAAATATTGGGGTATTTTATATTGGGGATATTTTATACATTTCCAAGAGTGCTATTTATAAGTCAGGTGAAATTCTATTACTGCTAGTTTGTAGAAGGGTGGATTTTCATAATGGCAAAGCAAAGCTATATGCACCTAGCAATTGTGTTTTTTGATTGTCTCATCTTACAGAAGAAGCATCAAGTATAATTTTGATACTCTTTTTAGAAATTATATGGTTTGTCTAGAGAAAGTATACAGAATGTAGCATCAAGTCTTGAAATAAGTCTCTAGGATCTGATGATGTTGTGTATTGAATTTTTAATTTGGGGGATTTATTAATTTCTGTATTTTAAAATTTAGATGACAACTGCAAATAGTGGCATAATATCTCTATGGTTCATTTTCATTGTTTCTATTTGATGTGAAAAATTCAACTCTAAGTTTCAGAACTATGTCTTTTCAGGTCCACATGAAAACATCTGCAAGTAAATATTTGTCAATTACTGACAGATTGCCACACTTTTCTCCCACTAAGTTTATTTAACTTATGGAAGCTAAAATATCTCTTAAAAACTTAAATTGGGTCAAATAGTCTACTTAAAAACCAACGAGTATATCTTTGTCCTGGTCAACTTAGAATAAGACTCATACTCTATATCATGAATTATGTACAAGCAGTCCATGTCCTCCTTGACCTCAAGACTCCTTTATACTCTTTAAACATTATTTTTTTCCATAAAAACTATGACTTTATTTCAATTTTGTACATAGAAAAACAAAAATCCTGAACTCTTTTAGCACAAATGGTGAATTTGGTTTGCAAACTCTAGTTGTGTTACTTGTTTTTATTTTTATTTTTATTTTTTTATTCATTTTATTGATTTGTCACAATTGTGTATTAATTGATCCCTTCTCCTCCCTCCATATCCCCCCTCTGTATCTCCTTCAGTCACTCCTCCCATTTTTCTGCAAATTGTTGTTTGGTTAAGTTGATGTTTAGTTGTTGGTTGTTTGGCCTGTTGTTCTCTTCCGATGTATGGCAAGTGTGTGGTTTTTTATTTATTTATTTATTTATTTATTTATTTATTTATTTATTTATTTATTTATTTATTTATTTATTTATTATTATTATTATTTTTTTTACCCTGGGGCTTTCCTACTTCACTAACATTTGTTAACTATCCTGATCTTTTGTGCTCTTCACCTCCCCCGCCTTCTTCCCCCTCCTCCTCTCTGGTTCCATGGTTCAGTCCCATTGGTTGGTTTCATTTTTTCTTATTTGTTTGTTTGATTTTTCCCTATATCCTTCATATAAGTGAGACCATCCTGTACTTCTCTTTTTCTTTTTGACTTATTTCTGCTAATATGAGTCTTTCTAGTTCCATCCAGGTTGCTTCAAATGACATGTGTTTGTCCTCCTTGATGGATGCGTAGTATTCCATCGTGTCTATGTGCCACATTTTTTTTTTAGCCAATCATCTGTTTGGGGACATTTGGTTTGTTTCCAATTCGTTGCAACTGTAAACAGGGCTGCAATGAACATGTGCATACAGGTGTCCTTTTGAATTAATGTCTTCATGTTCTCTGGGTAGATTCCTAGTAGTGGGATTGCTGGGTCGAATGGCAAGTCCACATTCAATTGTTTGAGGGTCTTCCACACAGTCTTCCATAGTGGCTGGACCAGTTTGCACTCCCACCAGCAGTGTAAGAGAGTTCCTTTTTCTCCACATCCTCGCCAACATTTGTTGTCTGTTTTATTTATGTGGGCCATTCTTACTGGTGTAAGATGGTATCTCAGTGTGGTTTTAATTTGCATTTCCCTGATTATTAGTGAAGTGGAACATTTTTTCATATGTCTATTAGCCATCTGTATCTCCTCTTTGGTGAAGTGTCTTTTTAGTTCTTCTCCCCATTTTTTGATTGGGTTTTTGCTTTGTTTTTGTTGAGCTGTAGGAGCTCTTTGTGGATCTTTGTTATCAGACCCTTGTCACTTGTCTGCAGGGCAAACATTTTCTCCCAGTTGGTTGAGTTTCTTTTTGTTTTGTTTATTGTCTCTTTTGCTGAACAGAAACTTTTAAGTTTTATATAGTCCCAGCTGTTTACACTTTCCTTCATTTTTTTGCCAGCCATAGTTGTTTCCCCAAATGGATTTCTGAGGTGAAATTCACGAAGGGTTTTGCCCAGGTTTTCTTCTATGTATTGTATGGTTGCAGGTCTCACTTCCAGGTCCTTTATCCATTTTGAGTTAATTTTTGTACAGGGTGTGAGGGTGTTATCCTGGTCCATTTTTCTAAAAGTTTTGATCCAGTTTTCCCAGCACCATTTGCTGAAGAGGCTATCCTTGTTCCAGGGTATGTTTTTTGCCCCTTTGTCAAAGATTAATTGACTGTATATGTGTGGTTTTATTTCCGGATATTCAATTCTGATCCATTGGTCTGTTTGTCTGTTTTTGTACCAGTACCATGCTGTTTTAAGTATTATGACTTTGTAGTCCAGTTTGAAGTCTGGAATAGTAATACCTCCATTCTCTCTTCTGTTTGTCAAAAGGGTTTTGGCTATTTGGGGTCTTTTGTTGTTCCATATGAATTTCAGTAATTTTTGTTCTATCTCTTTAAAATATGTCATTGGGATCTTTATTGGAATTGCATTGAATCTATAGATGGCCTTTGGTAGTATAGCCATTTTGATAATATTGATTTTTCTGATCCATGTACAGGGAATGTCTTTTCATTTTTTTACATCATCTTCTATTTCTTTTAAGAATGTTTTATAGTTTTCTTTGTATAGGTCTTTTACGTCTTTTGTTAGGTTATTTCCCAAGTATTTGATTTTCTTTGGTGCAATGGTAAATGGGGTGTTTTTTCTAATTTCTTCTTCTTCTGATTGATTCTTTGTATATATGAATGCTGTTGATTTTTGCGTGTTGATTTGGTATCCAGCTACCTTACCAAATCGGTTTATTATTTCAATCAGTTTTTCTGTTGATTTTTCTGGGTTCTCTACATAGAGAATCATACTATCCGCGTATAATGATAACTTTATTTCTTCGTTCTCTATTCGGATTCCTTTTATGTCTTTCTCTTGTCTTATTGCCCTAGCTAGGACTTCCAGAACTATGTTGAAAAGGAGTGGAGAGAGTGGGCATCCTTGCCTGGTTCCGGATCTTTAAACATTATTAATGATTCCCTAAAACCTTTATAAGTTACAGTTAAATATATTTATTGGAAAAAATGTAAACTATCTATTAATTCATTTAAATAAAATATACATAAATCTTACTTTATTTTTCTATTATTGAATAATTATCTTGAAATCTCCAGAACAACAGATATCAGAAAACAGCAGCACCCTTCCCTCCCTCTCTCCTTCTTTATTTCCTTCCTCTTTCTACTTCTCTCTTTTGTTTTTTTAATTAATGGAGGAAGCATTATTTTAAATCTTCGTTAATATTTTGACAGTGTAGGACATCTCAATTCCAGTGTGGTTACTGTAGTTCTACCACCACCAAAGTACCCATGGGTCTCTCCCAGAATTCTTTAGGCTGTCTTTCAGAATCTACTGTGCTCTCCCCATCTACCCAACATAAAATATTAAGTGAAACAACTGTTTCTCAAAACAAATAGTTGGAAAAAAATGGTGCTAATTTACATATTTACAGATTTCTTTTGTATTTAGGTCAGCAGAACAAAACTGCATTATATCTTCGTTTTCATTTACCTTATTACAACAGTATAGTAAGTGCAAATAACTATTTCAAAACCTGTCTGTTTCACTTGGGGCTTTGCAGACAAATTTTCACTTAAGCAGCTATCCTCTTTCACATAGTTTTACTCTAATTTCTCCAATGTCTCCATAAGACATTGTTTATGTCTGTGTTTATAATCCATTCTACTCAATTGTAGACTCTGTTTAGGCAAGGACCTCATTTGTATTATAAACCACTATATGTTAATTCTCTACTGACCATAACAAATTAACCTACATTTAGCAGCTTAGAACAGCAGATATTTATTCCCTCACAATTATTAATCAAGAATCTGGATGTGGTGTAGCCATGTACATCCAACAAAAGAGCTTTCCTGAGTTTGAACTGATGAGTTTTTCTCAAGCTAATTTTTAACCCCGTGAGCTAGGGCTGCCTCCACAATGTCAGCTGGCTTTACTAATGTTAACAGATGTTGTGTGTGTGTGTGTGTGTGTGTGTGTGTGTATGTGTGTGAGGAAAAGATGAAATCCAGTAACAGAACAGAGTACTCATTTAAACTTACAAGTGGGAGCAGCTGGCCCTTTATACCCAGTCGTCACTCATCAGATTTATCCCAGCCTACATGAGCAAGACCACACTATCCTTAAAAAGAGGCACAAATAGATTTACTCATTAAAGAGACAATATAAACAAAAATCACTGAAGGTACAAGGAACCCTTTTGGTAATATTACCAACCAGTTCATGCTCTGGTCCCAAAAACTGCACATGGCTCCTTCAGCCATGTGTGTCCACAAAATGGCAGCTTCTCTATCTTCAAGACAGATGAAAAATTCAAGATGGCGTTGTCAAGCCTTCTTCAAATCTGATGAAGAAACAGATGGCATCTTCAATCTCCAAAAGTCACAGCTCTGGCATTCCTTTAGCTTCAACTCTTAAGTGGCCCCAAATCAGCAAGTCTTAACTTGATACAACAGCAGCAACCACTTCAGATATCTCCTGATGTTCAGTACTCCATGATGAACAGTACTCCATGTTCTCAGGTCTACTGACATTTTCTAAAACTCACAGTTTCAAAGTTAAAGCAAGTTTTCTAGTAACAAATTTCCAAGTCTGCTTACATACAAGTTTCTTGAACATCCTTCCCTGGGCTCCTAACCAGCCTAGACTGGGGGTGGAAGCTCAGAGCATGGCTTTCTTCCCTGCCTACTGCTGCAGATGGCAGCAGCAGCTCTGAGGCCACCAGGCTTCTTACTGCTCCTCTGCTCTCTCTCCTCCTTCTCTGTCCTCTCCTCATTAAATCCCTTCACACCACTCTGATGAGAAGGCTTGGCTTCCCTTCTTCAAGTCTCCACCCACCAGGACACAATGGCTGCTATTTCAATGCACCGTTATGATGCTGGGAGCCACAGTACCTCTTCCCCACTCCCAGCCCCCAATTTCATCACAGCACTCCTATCAGAGAGAGAAAGAAATGTCTTGTATCATCTTAAAGAAAAAAAACCAAACATATGACATAGGTATATTTGAATTAATGAGGCACTGCTTTTCAGGACATCTGTGAGGTGGTATCTCATTTTGGTTTTGATTTGTATTTCCTTGATAAGAAATGAATATTTTTTTATGTAGCCTGATGATCTTTGTGTGTCTTCTTTGGTTAAATATCTATTTAACTCGTTGACCCCTTTTATGATTGGGTTATTTTTTTCTTTTTATTGACTTATATGTACTCTGTAGAGATCCTGGATAAAAAATCCTTAGCAAATGTATGATTTATAAATATACATTTTGTATTTATATAAGTAGGGTGTCTTTATATTTATAAGTAGGGTGTCTTTTGTTTTTTAATGTGCAGAAGAATTTTTGTTGTGGTCCCATTTCTTTATATTCTCTTTGCTCTCTTACCATTAGAAATGAATTCACAATGGTATTGCTGAAACCATTGTCACAGAGTGTTTTATCTACATTTTCTTCAGGACTTATATCCTTATATTTCTAAAGGACTTTCTTCAGGTCTTTCATCTATTTTGAGTTAATATTTGTAAATTCTGTGAGGTAGATATCTAATTTCACTGTTTTGCATGCAGTTTTCCAGCACTGTTTGTTAGAGTATTTTCTTTTTCCAGTAGATACTCTTAAATTCTTTACTGTAGATTAATTGTGCATAATTACAAGCTTATTTCTGGTGTTTCAATTCTACTTTAGTCATCTGTATGTTTATTTGTATTTCAGTACCACACTGTTTTGATTACTATAACTTTGTAATACAGTATTAAGCATAGGAGTGTGGTATCATTGTTCTTTGTTTGTTTTAGCATTGGTTTGGTTTTTTGGAATATTTTGCTGTAGATTTCAGTAGTGTTACCTCTATTTATTTGAAGATGGCTATTGTAATTTTGATGCCATAGATGTGGAAATGTATATTGTTTTTACTAAGAACATTTTAAGAATGTTATTTCTTTCAATTCATAAGCAGAACTTATCTTTCCATTTTCTGTGTCTTCTGCTTCTGTTAAGTGTCTTAAAGTTTTCATTGTGTATGACTTTCACCTTTTTTGTTAAGTTTTGTCCCATGTATTTAATTCTTTTGACATACTTATAGATAAAATTGTTTAATTTCTTCTTTTACCTTCTAGCACTTATTTGCACCTAGGGATACCATTTATTTTTGTGGATGGATATCATAATCTGCTACTTTACTGCTCTGATTTATATTTCTAAGTTTTATAGTAGAGTCTTTAGAATTTTTTATGTATGTTATCTTGTCATCTGAAAATAATGATAGTTTTAGTTCCTTCTCACTTTGGGTTCCTTTTCTATCTTTCTCTTGCCTTATTGCTTTAAGTAGGACTTCTTAATACTATATGTATTAGTAGTGAGCATCCTTGTTTTGTACAGATCATAGAAGAAAAGCTTTCAGTTTTTCACAATTACATATTATGCTGTATTTCAGTTTATCCCCACTTTTAAGAGCTTATTATAAATGAATGTTGTCTTATCAAATGCTTTCTCTGCAGCTATTTATATGATCATATTATTTTATTGCACTTTAGTTAATGTGGTAAGATATTTTCAACTTTTGGATAATAAAAATTCTTGCATCTGAGGAATAAGTCCCACTTGATTGTGATACAAAATCATTTTAATATTTACTGAGTATAGTTTGTTAAGAATTCTTGCATCTCTGCTCATCAGGAATATTGGTCTATAATTTTCTTTTCTTATGATGTCCTTGTTTGGTTTTTGTTTCAGAGTAATATCCTTACAAAATAGGTTTGTAAGTATTCTCTCTACCTCAAAATTTTTGATAAATTGGAAAGGATAGTATTACATAATCCTTGTGGGTTTGGTAGAACTCACTGGTGAAACCATCTGATCCTAGGTTTTTTTTTTTAGTAGTCTTGATCACTGCTTCAATTTCTTTCCTATAATTAGTATGTTCATGTTTTCTATTTCTTCATGATTCATTCTCAGGAGGTGGGATATTTTAAAGAATATTTCTATTTCTTCTAGGTTATTCAACTTAGTTGCACACAATGTTGACTTAATTCCTTATTATCTTCTGCATTTCTGAGACATCTGTTGAGCTTATTTTATTTCTAATTCTATTTATTAGAGTTGTCTCATGATTATCCTTTGTGAGCCTAAGTAGAGGTGTGTCTTTTTTGTTTATATTTTCAAAGAATCAGCTTTTGGCTTCATTGATTTTGAACTGTTATTTTGGTTTCTACTTTGGTTGCAATTTTTGTTATTCATTTCCATTTTTTTAAAATTTAGTTTGTTCTTATTTTTCTAGTAACTTATGGTGAGAGGTAAGATCATTTATTTGAGTTCTCTTTGGTTCTCTCTTTTTTTAGAGACTAGATCTTGCTGTTTTTGCCTGTGGAACCCCAGGCTCACATTGCCTGGGGTACCACAGACTCAAGCAATCCCCAGCCTCA
>PVHY01026574.1:0-17139 GCA_004024945.1 Uropsilus gracilis
GGAACCGCAGGCTCTCGTTGCCCAGGGTACCACAGACTCAAGCAGTCCCCAGCCTCAGCTTCCCAGGTAGCTGGGATTACAGGTGCGCACCACCACGTCCAGCTATTTTTTGGAACTAGGTCTCACTACGGGCCCAGGCGGGACTCGAACTGCGATCCCTGGCCCCTGCTGCTTCATAGGCTGAAGCTTACAAGCACGAGCCACCGTGCCCGGCTTTATATACCCTTTTCTCAGATGAGGAGACGGAGGCCCAAAGAGGTGCCATGCGTTGCCTGGAACCTGTGTCGGAGCCAAGAAGCAAGCCTCAGGCTTCCGGTCTGCACCCTGACCCGCTGCCTAGAACATTCCTTCCAGGCCAGGGTTTGCACCTCCCCATGCAGGCCAGCGAGTCCTTTGCTATCCTCTCTGCCCTCGGGTCTCTGTCCAGGCCCCACTGGTCGGTAATGCTGCTAGACCAGGCCTGTGCAGCGATGGCCTGGTGGGCCGTCCCGTCTGACAATGTTCCTGGTGTGGGCTCCCAAGTCCAGGGGCACTGGGTACTCATTCAACAACAGAATGTTGGAGCCAGGACTGTCATTGGAAGAACTTTCCACCCACATCTCTCATGCCACACGCAGAGACCCTGAGACCTAGAGCATCAAGGCCCAGGGCCGTGGGAAATGGAGAAATTCAGGAATCCCTACTTCGCCACTAGCTCGGCATGGGCCTTACATTGAAAAGGCTTCTCAGTTTCGTGGGGGGAGGGGGGAGCAGTCAGGGAGGGAAGGTTGTAGGTGAACCCCAGGGAATACAAAGATGTGAAAAGTATATATAAATAAAATATTTAATACTTAAAAATAAATAAATGAAAGTCTTCTAAGTTTCCCTAGTCGCGTCTTCAGGTGTTGCTGCTTCTCAGTGATTTGTCCACAGTCACCAGGTTGCTCATCTCTAGAACTGGGGTTTAGTCCTGTCCCCCAAGTCCTAATCTAGGGGTCCTTGGTTGGGTCTTGGACCAGAAGCCTCCCTTCTCTTTCTCCTGAACCACAGTATCTTGTTCCCAGAATGATTGGCCCACCTCCCAAAGGGTGTCTGGGGTCCCCCTCGAGAAAGGGAGCGCTCCTAAAAGGCAGGCCTCCCCAGACAGCAGCCCCAGGTCCCAGGCAGCCCCACCGAGATACCAACTTCACATTACAGAGTCAGGAGCCTTCGCCAGACCAGCCCTAATGCAATGGGTCCTCTGTTCCTGCAGCATCCCATTTCCTAAACTCCGCTTTCATACCACCAAGCTCCCCAGTCAGGAAAGACTTCGAATCAGGTAGATCTGAGGGTCACCCTCATATCAGCTATTGACCAGCTGTGTGGCCTCGGGAAAATAACTCAACCTCTCAGTGCCTTGGAGGCCACAACTGGAAAATAAGCACTGGGTGAGAGAGCGAGCGAGAAGCTCCTGACACACAAACATGCTGGCAGGCTGAAGGCTGCTCCCACCTTCCTGCTGCAACAGGGAAGTCCAGCAACATGGTTCTCGCATGACCTGTCAAGAATGCTTCCGATCTCATCCTGTGTCAGCATATCACTCCTCGCTGGCCCTGCAACCAGGCCATGCGCAGTCACTGGCTTTCTAGGTCACTTCCGCCACTCAGCTTTCTGTGCTCGGGGGCCTGTCACCTGCTGTGGAGGAGAAAAGTGCCCCTCAGTGTCTGGAAGCTGTTTCAGGGACCCTTTGTCTGCAAAGGTGTGACCCCAATCGCAGATTCCATGGGAGAAGCTGCCGGTTCCTTTATTCCCCTGGACTGCCAGCTGCCCAGGGAAGATGCCCACTGTAAGCACATCACAGTGCCAGTGAGTGCCCCCACACCGTCTCTGGGATCAGCCTCTCAAAGGACAAACCAGTTCCTGCCTCAGTCCAGCACATGTTTAGAGCACTGTCTGTCTGAGCAGCACGAGGAGTGGCAGCCCTGCTGTCCTGGGCAGTCTGGGGTCCCCTCAGTGACTCCCAGAGTGCAAAGCAGCTCATTGGAACTTTGGAGCTCATCTAGTTCAGCCAGATTCCTCAGCTGGAAGATGGGAAAACTGAGACATGCGAGGACATACACCCGCCAGCATCCTCGGGGGGTGGGGGCTGGCATGCCCTGTGCAGGCTCCGAGAAGTCACAGCGGAGGGCCCTAGTCTCCAGTCCCAGACACCCTCAGTGGGGAGAAGACACACCTGCCTCCCCGATTGGTCGGCCTCACTCCACCCAGGGCAGGTAGGAGGCGGGTCGTCTCTGCCCAAGAATATTTAAGGGCTCTGCAGGGGCTGAGCTAGCCCTGGCATCTCGCTCCAGGTTCAGCCAGGGGACAGGACTCAGCAAGTTCCAGATGCCTCTCCGGGGGTTCGGAGGACAGCAACATTCCTCAGGCCGCTAGGGCACTGGCCCTAAGAGAAGGCACATGGATGAGTGCTCGCCTCTCTGAGCCAGTCTCAGGAGACCTGGATGACCCCAAAGGTCAGGGACACAGGGCTGGTGCTTTGGACTTCAGTACGAGCTCAAGCTGCAGGACTTAGACCAAGGTCAAGTGCAAGTGCGCTATCTCTAACCAAAATGACCATATGGCCCAAAACAGGCTGCTCTCGGGGGCTAGGAAGCCGTGGCAGATTAGCACACCCTCTCAAGGGAGGTGTTCCCAGTTTCTTCACCCCCTGATGCCAAAGGGAGCACAGGGCCTGGAATCAGAGAGAGCAGCCCCAGTGTCACTCCATCTAGCGGTGACCTCACTCGAGTAACTGAATTTCTCTGGCCTCGGTCTCCTCTTCCAAACAGTCCCTGAAGGCTGCTCCCTACCCTCCCATGGCCGTGGGCCCAGAGATGTGGTGCCCCCCGCTGCGCCTCCTGCCTAGAGCCCCATCCATAACCCATGCCCCACAAATTCTGCTCCCTTCCTCTGGGGAAAGTTGGCCTTGTCCTGGGTACTCAGGGGCACAGTCTAGATTCAGTCTCCCCCAGAAAGAGCGAGTGCTGCCTTCTCTTCAATCAAGGCCTCCGGGCAAGGAGGTACATGCAGCGCAGTCCATGGGGACCTCTCAGGGCCTCGGCCCCTTCACAAACAGCTTGGTGCTAGGAGAACAGAGACACCTGTAAAACCCCTCTTCCCAGCAGGGCTAAGAAACTGGTTCTCCTCCTCTCCACCCCCATCCCCACCCTGTACCTGAGTCAGCCCAACCAGGGCACCCAGTGTGCCCCGCTTCCTCCTTCCCTGGCCCAGGTCAGGGGGTCTGAAGCCCAGAGGAGCCAACCCAGGACCAGGGGCAACAGGCCAGTGTCATGGGCTGAGGGGAGCAGGGGGCCCAGGTAGGGGGGTTTGGGCAGAGTCTGTGAAGAGGAGCCACAGAGGTGGTTGTTGCTTTGGACTGAAGTTTGGGGGAGTCAGGGGAGGCTTCTTGGTGCTGCTGTCCTTCCCTCCAGGTGCTTTAAACGTCTTTGGTGGATGAGATGGTGGAGGTGGAGCCTGGGGCAGGAGCCCAGAAGGATGAGCGAGACCGGTAGGGGGCGCACAGGGCAGAGATGGAAACTAGTCAGCCATCCTGGAGGCCAGGACATGGGGGCCTGGGCTGGAACGGAGGGGAGGTGCCAGGGGCACCTGGGGTGAGGGCAGGAAGCAAGGAGGAGGTTTCTGGCGCTTGGCCTGGAGTCCTGGAACAACCCCCTGGTAAGGAACAGAATAAACGGGGGACAGCCCCCACCCTGCCCCCTCAGCATCCCTCCACGAGCCGCTGGGCTAGTCACTCATCCCCATGACTTCCTCATATCTGAGCTGAGAGTACCAGCCCCGACCACCCACAGCTGAGTCAAGCAAGCCCCACGGGTGGGCGTGCCTGGACAGCACCCAGCAAACAGCAGCGAGTGAATGCACTCAGGCGGCCAGTCACTCAGCAAACAATTAGTCAGCGTGCCAGCGTCTGTGCCAAGTGGACCAGACTGCGCTGTGGACACCCCCTCTCCATGACTGCTCCACGGGATAAGCCACATGAGTAGGACACCCCAGCCACCTGGGTTTGTCCCTGAAGCCCAGGCACCCACTGGGCTTGCGTTTCGACGAAGGTGAAGTGGGGGAGATGGCAGCATGTGGGCCCTGGGCCTCCTCAAAGGACCCCACACGGAAACAGGACAAACAGCCAAGAGTTGTTTGCAAAAGAAAAGCTTGTCTTTATTGCAGCGATAGACACCGCACAAATGAGATGATTATACATTGCAGCTGTTTCTCGGGCCTCCCAGCTCATAGGGAGGGAGCACCGAGTGGGAGGAGGGAGAGCTGAGGGGCAGGTAAGGGGGAGAAGGTCTGAGGGGGAAGGGAGAGGGAGGGGGACCATGCAAAGCACCAAACTAGCTGAGGGGGGCCCCATGAGCCGGACCCTCTGAAAGCAGCGCTTGGAGCGTTTCTCCAGCCCTGCCCGGCTCCGCCAGCCCACGGGGCACGGAGAGCGGTGACCCTGGCACTGGGCTCTCAGACTTCTCTCTTGCGGGAAGAAACCACCTTCCCATCCACCGACTCCTCCACATTGATGCGGATTTTGCCACCACCACCTCCCAGAGCGGCTGTAGAAAGGACAAGGATTTACAGTGGGGGCGGTGGGGCTCTCCCTGGCTCTTGCCCTCCCAAGGTACCTCCCAAGGAACCTTGGCTGACCCCGGGAGAATGGGACAGCAGCCCTCCAATGGTCACTGGCCAATGGTTCGAGTCTGCAGGGAGCCCCGGGGTTGAAACCCTCATCAGAGATGGGCAGTGGCAGCGATGCCCTGAGGTGAGAGGTAGCATCAGGTGCTCGTGGTGCACACGCACAGGGAGGGGCCCTGGGCATCTGCTCACAAGGGCCCGAAGGCACACCTGGACACGCCTGCTCAGCCTGGAGGGTCCCAGGGACTCTCGCACCCCAGCTCTCCCAGGGCCCCCCATGCCCCGCCCGGGGAGAGTGTGGACAGACACTATGATGCGTCCTAGTGTGCCGGCGCCTTTCTCCATGCTTCCCTTCCTAGGGGAGCCACAGCCCGCCCGCCCCCCCAGAGGACTAGTGCCACCTTCTTACCTTCTCGAGCGCCAATGCCAGCCATCCTGCAAGAGGCGGGGAGCAGATGTGAGCTGAGGCACAAGCTCAGCTCTCCCTCGGGGAGGCCCCTGCAGTCCTCTGCTGTCCTCACCACCCCCCACCCCTGATCTGACTTCTCTAGAGACCCAGACAGAGAGCCCATCCAGAGCCACCCGCCCCAGCCAAGCAGACAGTTCTCATCCACAGCAGCACCCCTGTGCGCCATGCAGGGAGTGGAACCAACTGACCCAACCGCTGTCGCTGGCAGGAGAAACGCAGGTGCCGAGGGGTGGTGTGACCCGCCTCAGGGGACAGCCAGAGAGCAGGGCCCGGGGTCCAGAGTGCCTCTTTTGGTGCCGTTTTCATGGTACCATGACTCTCCTGGATGACCCCGGTGACTCCACCCCTGCACCCCGCCTCCACTCCCCGCACCCTGCCGCACCTGGAGTCCTGGCCCTCCAGCAGGCTGCGGTAGGTGGCGATCTCCTGCTCCAACCGGGTCTTGATGTCCAGGAGCATCTTGTACTCCTGGTTCTGGCACTCCATCTCACTGCGGAGCTCGCTCAGCTGGGCCTCGATGCTGCTGATCAGCCCCTGGATCTGCTGCAGCTGCGTGGCGTAGCGGCACTCCGTCTCGGCCAGCGAGCTCTCCAGGCCGGCTTTCTGCGGGGGCAACAGGTCAGTGGACGCCAGATCAGCTGGAAAGGAAACCCCGAGGGCATGGGGGGAGGGCTCGGGCAGGGCACAGGGGACCTCAGAGGAGGAATTCTGGAGATGCCTAGCTTAGGTGGGGGGTGGGGGGCTGTGTGGCACTGGGCCCCACCATGCTGAGCTGGGACTGCAGCTCGATCTCCAGGCCTTGCATCGTGCGTCTCAGATCCGTGACCTCCGTCTTGCTGCTCTGGATCATCTCAGTGTTGGAGGCCACCTCCTTGTTCAGCTCCTCGGTCTGTGGGTCACACACAAGAGAAATGAGTGCCGTGGGTCTCCCAGGGGAGGGGCCCGGGGACAGGAGGGGGCCAGGCCCACCTTGCTGAAGAACCAGGCCTCGGCGTCCCGACGGTTCTTCTCCGCCATGGCCTCGTACTGCTCCCTCATCTCCGCCAGCACGCGGCTCAGGTCCACGCCCGGCGCGGCATCCATCTCCACGTTGACCTGGCCTGCCACCTGGCTGCTGAACTCCTTCATCTCCTGCAGGCAGAAGGCAGAGCAGAGGGTTGAGAGTCTGGGTCCAACACAACCATCTGGCCCCCTCCCCAGCTCACACGTGACCATCACTCTTCCCCGACCCCCCTAGATCTCTGTTTCCTCTGCACATGAAGAGGTTTGATCACAGGAGTGCCCCCCAACTTGGGGGGGTTCTTCCTCTCTATTACAAACTGAGAGGAGACCTCAGGTAGGAGGACCCTGGTGTGAGCTCCTGGAGCACATCAGGACACAGGTCCTCAGAGGCCACTTGTCCTGGTTATGGAACACAGGGTGGGGGGTCTGGGTCACCAGGGGACACTTGTTATCCATGGGGACCCCTGTTTTGGTGTACGTGCAGCAGCAGGAGGTGGGGAGGATCGTCTTCTGACCACTAAGTCCTCTGACCAATTATAAGGATGTGTCAGTGGCTCCACGCCGCCTCGCCCAGCACCCCCAGTCCCTGGCCACCTCACCTCCTCGTGGTTCTTCTTCAGGTAGGCCAGCTCCTCATTCAGGTTCTCGATCTGCATCTCCAGGTCAGCTCTGGCCAGGGTCAGCTCGTCCAGCACCCGGCGCAGGCCGTTGGTGTCGGCCTCCACGCTCTGGCGCAGGGTCAGCTCATTCTCATACCTGGAGGGGAGAAGGAGGTTGGAGTGAGGAAGGGTGAGGGCGTCCAAGCTGCTCGAGCAGGGGAGGCCGGGAAAACCCAAGGAAAGGAGAACGTGGAAGGGGGGGAGGCGAGCATACTTGAGTCTGAAGTCGTCCGCAGCCAGCCTGGCATTGTCGATCTCCAGGATGACCCGGGAGTTGTCGATGGTGGCCGCCAGGATCTGCAGGACACAGGGTGGTGTCTAGAGGACCCCTCCTCCTTCTTTCCCTGTTGCTCTCACCACCCCGAGTCAGGTCAGACCCTCCCCTGACAATCTCACCAGCAGCGGACCCTGGGGCCTAAACCCAGCCTCACCAGGTGTGCCTGCTACCTGGTCTAGCCACACCCCTCTCTGTCTCCAGGGCAAGATCAAGGCTGCCTCAAATCCCCGGTGGGCATTGGCTGGCCAGGGGCGCATAAGTGGGCTCTGCAGCAGCCCTCCGGAGACATTCCCCTGCCTCCCCCGTGCACAGCTGTGGCTGCTGCCTCCTGCAGCCCGTGACACAGCGTGGCTCTTACGGACCCCTCCAGCTGGGGAGGGCGTTTCACACCCAGATCTGTTGGTCTAGGTGAGTGAAGGCTGAGAGTGGATGGCAGAGCCCGTAACCATTCCAATGTCCTAAGTACCAACAATGCTTTTGGCACGAAAGACATCCTCAAAAGGAGGTCCCGCATCCGGGCACCTGGAGCTGCGCTCACCAGTCTTGCAAAAGCAACAAAGGAGCCGGGCACGGTGGCTTGTGCCTGTAAGCTTCAGCCTATGAAGCGGCCGGGGCTAGGGATCACGGTTCGAGTCCCGCCTGGGGCCCGTAGCGAGACCTAGTTCCAAAAAAATAGCTGGGCATGGTGGCACGCGCCTGTCATCCCAGCTACCTGGAAAGCTGAGGCTGGGGGTTGCTTGAGTCTATGGTACCCCGGGCAACGAGAGCCTGCGGTTTCAACGGCAAAAACAGCGAGACCTAGTCTCAAAAAAAAAAAAAAGCAACAAAGGCGGAGCCCTGCTGACGGGGGCACCCCCATCTCAGTCCTCCTGCTGATTCCCGGGATCGCCCCCCACTGTCACGGCGAGCAGGTGTGCTCCCGCACCCACACCTGTGCTGCAAGTTTGCTAAGGCTACACCAGCAGGCATCACCTGGGCAGGAAAGACTCTCCTCGAGCAGCAGACCCGGTGCCCTGAGATGCATGCCGGGTCCAGCCACCTGCTCCCTCCCTGCCACCAGGGCTCACCTTGTCCCGGAGCTCCTCGATGGTCTTGTAGTAGGGGCTGTAGTCTCGCTCCGGGCTGGATGGGCTCTGCTTCTGGTACCAGTCGCGGATCTTCACCTCCAGCTCGGTGTTGGCCTCCTCCAGGGCGCGCACCTTGTCCAGGTAGGAGGCCAGGCGGTCGTTGAGGTTCTGCATGGTGATCTTCTCATTGCCGGAGAGGAGGCCGCCATCGCCACCACCCAGGCCACCGCCCATGCCACCGCCGAAACCACCTCCGAGACCACCACCAAAGCCACCTCCATAGCCACCCCCAAAACTACCACCAGCCCCTCCGCCAAAGCCACAGCTCATGCCACCCCCATAGCCCCCTGAAGACCCCGAGGACACAAATCTAGCGGAAGAAGCTGAAATACCGCGGTTTCCACCTCCTCCATAGAGACTTCCCCCACAGAAGCCACCTCCCCCGGCCAGGAGGGAACCCCCCCGGCTAGAGCCACCCCCAAAGGTGGAGGAAGAAGTCTGCAGAAATGTGGTGCTCATGTCCAAGCAGCAAGGATTCTCAGTGAGCTCGGAGCTGCCGGCGGAGGTGCTGGCAGAACTGGACAGAAGCTGGAGCTCTGAGCCGTCACCCCCAGCCCCGGGCTCCTTATATACGGTGCAGGGTGTTGTGGGCCTGCGTCTCCACCCCCAAAGGGAGGCCAACTCCTCGCTCCTAACAAACACATCTGCCCGTGCACCTCCTCCAAGTGGTTGGTGTGGAGTTTTTCTTTTCTTTTTTTTTTTAATTGCAACAAAAGCGATGATTCAGAGTGAGTGGTGCTTTGCCCCTGGCCATGGTTTTAACACTTGGATTTCAGGTTCATCTCTGCGCGCCAAGAGAACATGGAGAAGAGCAGGCAGGGAGCAGAGTCGCACCGCCTCGCAGCTTCTAGACCACAGCCTGCACCTCCTGCAGCTCAGGCCTGCCTGCCCTGGGCCCCGCGACCCCAGCCAGGGACCCTCGCCCCCAGGCAGCCGGCTCCCAGCTCTCTATTTGGGAGTCTACTCCCCCGGCTGCTCTGTGTTGTTGTGCCCCAGCCTGTGAGTCTGTGGCATTCCCCAGCCAGTGGCAGTGGCACCTGGGGACAGAGGAAGGACCAGAGCAGGGGAGGTATCAAATTGCTGATGAGATGACCTGAGGACTCAGCATCTGCCACTTCTCTGCTGCTGCAAATGGGCTCTCCTCCTCCCGACCTCATCCCACACACAGCCCCTCCAGCTTGTCCAGCCCTTGCTGCCCCCCGCCCCCCTGCACTGGCACTCACAAAAGCCAGCAGACTCTAGATTGACAAGGGGCGGTCCGATCACCCTGCCAGCTGCCAACAGCACTTGTCACTGAACCTCTCTCGCTCCTGAGACACGTCAGGGCAAACCTCTGCAGATAAGGCCGGAGCCTGTTCCAGGAAGCCCCTGCCTCCTCCAGGGAGAGGCATGTCGCTGCACAGCGGGCCGGATTAACCCCCAGGTGTCCTGTCAAGTGCTGAGAGCTTGGGGAGGCTCTGCGTGCCTGAGTTCCTGGCGAGGGAGGGCATAGGGAGGCCTGGCGGGCGGGCTAGAAGATGCCTGCGGAGATGTGAGGCCAAGGCAGAGCAGGATGCTGAGGCCAGAGGAAGGAGTCGAGCACCCAGGAGCCTTCAACCACCAGCTCAGGGAGCACCTGTGGGCAATGCCACTTGCCAGTGTGGCCTGGCCCTCTGACCTTGGCTCCCGGGCACGGAGAGACCCAGAGGTGCAGGAGGCAAGTGACACTGAGCTGGGGCATCAGGAGGAGGACTCCAGGCCCAGGTCTGGAGCACGGCGGAGTCCAGTCCTGGGTTCAAACCTGTCTCTGCCTGTTGCTGTTTGAATCCTGGACATGTTTCGGTGAAGTCTCAGTGTCTCGTGACCCTGGCACTCTCAGCTGCAGCTCCGGAGCCCCCCTCCTGCTGCCTCTTGGCCCCCCATCTTCTGAGAGGTCAGATAATGCGGGGCATATTCAGTCCCTGGGACCCCCAGGACTCAGCACGCACCTGTGAGCAGTGTCACTCTTCCGTGTCCTCCCATAGCCAGCGCCTGTTGGGCAACGCAGGCCGCTGTTATTGTTGCTGTAATAACAATAATCCCTGACTTCCACTGCACGCTTCACAGTTTACAAAGCACTTTTGTACCTGTCACCTCACTAATCCTCACCCCACGGAGGCTAATCCTGCCTCGATTTCAGAAGATGGAATGAAGCCTCAGAGAGGGAGAGCACCTTCGGCAAAACAGCACAGCTAGCAAGAGGCATCGCCTGGACTCACCTGGCTCCGCTGACCCCCACTCAAGCAGGGAACAGGCAAAGTGTGTCCCCCACCCACAAAGCCCAGACTCCTGCATCTGAGCTCAGGTTGTGGGAGTGGGCGCCTGCTCACCCCACGCCACAGCCAGCCTGGCCTCTGAACACTGGCCCAGACAGTACGGTATTGTCTCGTGGGTGCGAGAATATTGTCTTTTCCTCCGAAAGAAAAATAATCAAAGTCAGATCAGCCACAGCTCATTAAGACATCCGCAGACATTACGGCCCCAGCAATTACCACGTGAACAATTACATGCCATCACCCTGGGGTGAGGGCGGACTGGACCCCAGCCAGCCCTCTTCTGCACCCTGACTCCTCTCCAGCAGCCTCTCGGGGTGGATCCCCGCCACTCTCCCTCTCAGGCCTGTGCTCTCACCCCAGCCACAAATCCCCGGTTTTAGTCCAAACACCTGGGTTAGTGCTGTGTCCGGGCAGGGCCCTGGGGCAGCGCATCAGCAGCAGATGGACATGGCCAGGAGGACAGAGGTAGGTTGTGCTTGGCCCCAGTCCAGGCTGCGCCCCCTGTCCAGCTCCAGGCTACCCTCCCCCCCAAAAGCTGTGCCAGTTTCCGTCCCTTGGAGCCAACCTCCCCAGGGAGGAGGCCAGGCAGCCCCACGGGGCGAGCCAGAGCTGGATGCCACCTCTACTGTGACTCAACCCCTCTGAGCCAGGTCATGGTGGTGGCCAGGGGCTGGGGTAGGCAAGGGGAGTTGTTTCACAGGTACAGAGTTTTATGCTACGGGACTTCTGGAGATGGATGGGGCACCAGCTGCACTGTAATATGAAATATTTAGTACCACTGGTCTGGATACTCAAAAGTGGTTAAGATGATTAATCGTATATTGTGGATTAAAAAGGAATCAGATCATTAGCACAGACTCAGTGACGGGATCCACAGTGAGCATCCTGTAGTGCACAGGGAGAGGGGTCCCCATGAAAGTTAGAATCCACCCTTCCTCTCCCCGCTCCCCAGGGAGGTATTAGAGAGAGAGCTCACAGGGCCTGCAGGGTGACCTTTGAGTTCCTCCTTTCCCATGCATGAGACAATCTCACCTCCTCTCTAAGCCTTCATCTACTGATCAGGGAAATGGGAATAATCCCTGTCCAGTCTGACTGCTGGGCCTGCAGTGAGATGACGACAGGAGGTGCTTTGCAAATTAGAGCGGTGGGGCTGAACAGTGGTGGGGAAGAGCCAGCCTCCTGCCCCATCTCTCCCTCTCCCCTATCCCAGGCACACTCCAGAGCACTCCTACTTTCAGCAGTCAGACTGAGGCAGGAAAGCACCCCTGCCCTTGCTGCCCCACCCCCACTCACACAAAGGAAGGCTTCATTCCAGACACCCAGACCTGTGACCTAGCACCTGCCCCACCTTGCCAGGCCCATGGGCCCGCCCCTCAATCACATTCCAAGGCCTCTAGGGCTTGGGGACAGTTTCAACTGTGACAACAGCTGCTTTAGGAAGGGGAGGGGTTTGCAACCTGGTCTCTGGTCTCTAACTCTAAGGCCTCCTCAGAGTGCTCAGGGACTGTGGAGTCTGAAGGCCAGAGCAGCACAGCTGGCAGGGTGGCAGAGGGGGTCCTGGCCCAAAAGTGTAGTGGGAGAGAAGAAAACTGGGCTTGAGGTGGTGGGCTGTGATTTGAAGCAAGCTAGGAGGACAGAAAGAAAGGCTCTCTCGGGGCTAGGATAACAGGGTCTAGGGCAGTAGCCAGTCCTCCCTGTAAGACCTGCTTGGGAATGGGTGGTGAGTGGCCCCATGTTAGAGTGGCATCTGCCATTAACATAGCCGGCGTTGTGCATTGATTAGCAAAATTGTGTAGCTAAGAAATTTGAGATACTTTCCTTTTGCTTTAGAATTGTACATTTCAAGAAGGACCTGGCAATGTTAGGGAGATTGGACTTTCTGACTGGAGTGTTTCAGAGCCCAGGTGAACAAAGCTTAGGTTGATCCTATATTAGACTTCATAGTTTTCTTTCAGAAGGATAAAAGGGAGGAAAAAAGAAAAACAAGACTTTTGTGAGATGATTGACAAGACTGCTCCCAGAAGAGAGGAAAACAAGGAGAAAAAATATGAGGGACTTAGGAAAGAAACAAAGGATCAGGCATTTTTGGAGAAGGATGAGGGCCCAGCCATCATGGCCAAGGCAGCCTAGGGCAGGGACCTTAGGCCTGGGCTGTTGAACTCATAAGTCTTGGCATGCATAAGCTGATGGTGTGTGCTAAAGGACTCTAGAGACTTTGGAGATTTGAACTTTGTGTTGGAGCTAAAGGACTCTAGAGACTTTGGAGATTTGAACTTTGTGTTGGAGCTTGTTTTATCTAGTTTGATCCAGATGTTTTTGGAGAGACTGTGAGCGAAGCCCGAGTAGATGGACCTGGTGTTGGTTCATGTTTTATCTTAGTTTTTCTACTGCCTAAAGTTGAGAAGGGTGCTGTAAGAAAAGAACACCACATCCTCGATCACGTATTTGGAGAAAGCCTAAACAGACACCAAAGGAGGAAAAAAGGAATGCCCTGCTTTTGGAACACATGCTGCTGAACTCAGACTGATTGGACATGTGGTGAAGTGACCAGGGACTAAAGGACAGTTTTGGACATGTGGTGGGGTAACTGGGTTTTTCATTTTGTAACACGTGTAATGGGGTAACCAAGGTTTTTATATCCTTATCTTATAGTACATGTTTAGGTAATCACTTTTTTACTTGCTTAGTTAGTAGTTAAGAGTTTGATCTCTTTAAGAGTTTGAATTTACGTAGGATGGTACAAAGAATCCTGAAATTGTTTGTTTTTTATTTTCTTTAGTTTGGGAGAGAGGGCCTTGGGACAGGCAAGCAACAGATACCTGAATGGCAAAGGTAACTAGTGTATGGAAGCTTAAGGGTTAATAAGGGCTTTGCCCATTTTGTATCAGATTGAAAAGCTAAGGTTTTTGTTTTAGGAAAAAGCTGGAAAAAAGGATTTTTAGTTAAAAAAAAACAAAAAAAAAAAAAAAAAAACATGGTATCATCCCCCCACTCCCACGCTCCCTTCAGCCTCCTGACTCCCTGGCAGATTCACTGGGCCTGAACCTCCCAGCCAGGGGGAAATGGGACTTCTTCCTTACCTTTAATTGGCCTCAATTCTTGGCAGTTGAGCTGTAAACCACAGGGCAGGACCATACCCACCTGAGGGCAGATTTGTACCAGGAAGCTGGGACTTGTGTTCCCTTGCTGCCCCAGGGCTGGCCCCAGGCAAACCAGTTGGGGGTCTGGGTGGGAGGTCTGGGTCACCCCTGGGTCCCATTCCAGGCTCAGGGCCCAGGTATGGGCAGGTGGGCGTAAGGGGCTTATGCGGGCTGCCCAGGAGTGGATGAATATGTTAGTGCATGCACACAAGGGCAGACACACACCAGCAGCCTCCCTTGCTCCCATCCTGCTCCAAGGATGCCTGTCCCGTTAATAGGGCTCTGACCCCAAAGCCCCGGTTTCTCTTCCAGTTAAGAGGTGAATCCCAAGGAACTGACCCAGGGGAGCCCAGCTGCAATTGGTCACAGGTAGCAAGACTGGAATGCACTGAGGCCCTGGCTCAAATAGTGTCAAAAGGAGAAGAGCGAGTTGTCCTGGGTTAAGAATGAGGAAACCTAGATTCTGACCCTGGCTCTGCTATGTCACTGCTGTGTGACTTAAACAAGTCACATAACCTCTCTGAGCCTGGTTTTTTTGTTTTTTTTGTTTGTTTTTTTTTTTGAGACTAGGTCTCGCTATTTTTGCCTGTGGAACTGCACGCTCACGTTGCCCGGGGTACCCCAGACTCAAGCGATCCCCAGCCTCAGCTTCCCAGGTAGCTGGGATTACAGGCGCGTGCCACCATGCCCAGCTATTTTTTTGGTACTAAGTCTTGCTACGTGGCCCCGGCAGGACTCAAACCGCGATCCCTGGCCCGGGCCGCGACTTCCTAGGCTGCCACTTACAGGCATGTGCCACCATGCCCAGCCTGTTTCCTATTCTTTGAGATGCAGCTCATACTACCTTTTAGAGCTGTCTTCAATAAACAGCTCAGTAAACAGTTTACCCTGGGAGGGGAGTCCGGTGGACAGAAAACTAACTCTGGAAGCAAAAACCAGTTTTAAATCCCAATTTTGTCATGTGTTAGTTAGAACAAATCTCCCAAGCCTCAGTTTATCCCTCTGTAGAATGAGAGCAGCGCTTATTTCGCAAGCCTGATTTAAGGAACAAGTTTGAAAGACCAAGGACCTGCAAACAGGAATTGCCTTAACAGTCAGTTTATGTGCACTCTCCTTTCCCTTTCCTGGGGCAGAGCATATGTAATTTCCCCCAAATAAAAGCTAACTAGGTCAGAGATGGCCCGAGGAAGCTGAAATAACAAACCCAAGGTCCTTTCTCCCTTGGGTCATAAACCTTTATTGGCAATTCAGGGGAAGAGCCAGAGGTAGGGGCTCCTCCCCTGCCACGTCCCTGGGAGGTGGGTTGGGGGAGACTCCCATCCTCTCCTCAGCCAGGGGGAAACTCAGAGGGCCTTGGGGGTGGGCAGGTTGTTGTACAGGGCATCCTGGCCCTCCAGCAGGCTGCGGTAGGTGGCAATCTCCTTCTCCAGCCGGGACTTCACGTCCATGAGCAGCTGGTACTCATGGTTCTGCCGCTCAATGTCAGCCCGCAGCTCGCTCAGCTGGGCTTCCACGCTGCTGACCACCATCTGGATGCGCGACAGCTCGGCTCCGTAGCGGGCCTCTGTTTCTGCCAGCGTGCCCTCCAGCGCGGCTTTCTGAGGGCAGGAAGAGAAAAGGGGACTCAGCCGAGAGCGCACAGCACAGCCACCTGCCAGGTGGCCCGGGGCTGCAGGGACCTGTGCATCCAAGGCCTGCAGCACGCACCATGCTATACTGGGACTGCAGATCGATTTCCAGGCTCTGCTGTGTGCGTCGCAGGTCGGTGATCTCCGTCTTGCTGCTTTCCAGCTCTTTTGTGTGAACTGCGACCTCCTGAGTCAGCTCCATGGTCTGAGCAAGAAAGAGGGAACAAGAGGTGAGGTAGGTCTCACCTGGGAATATCAAGCCTCCCCCTCTTCTCTGCCCCTCTTTTCTCCCTCCCCACCTCCCCTCAGGGTGCCTACGTCCTGCTCCTACCCTGGATATGAATTGGGCTTCAGCATCCTTCCGGTTCTTCTCTGCCATGACCTCATACTGGCTTCTCATGTCGCTCAGGATCTTCGCTAGGTCGATGCCTGGGGCAGCGTCCACCTCCACACTAACCTGGCCACCCACCTGGCCCTTCAGGCTGCTGAGCTCCTGGAAAGATATAGCGGAGATGCTCAGGTTAGGGCTCAGAGGCTGCTGGGCCTGGGCTGGGTCCCTCCCCTGCCCCCAGGCCAAAAGACAACCCTGGGGGAGAGACTGGGTGTCCATCAGCCCCTGCCGGGACCCTGGAAGCTGCACTGTACCCAGCAGAGCCATGCCAAGGGTGCAGTGAGTGTGCCCAGTCAGATGACAAAGGAGGAAAACATCATCCTTAGCTCAGAGAAACGAGGGTAGATGAAGGCCCAACTCAAAACCCACCTCCTCGTGGTTCTTGCGCAGGTAGGCCAGCTCCTCCTTGAGGTTCTCAATCTGCATCTCCAGGTCGGCTCTGGCCAGGGTCAGCTCGTCCAGCACCCGGCGCAGGCCACCGATGTCGGCCTCCACGCTCATGCGCAGGGCGTGCTCCGTCTCAAATCTAGAGAACAGTCAAAATTGGGTTGATGTTTGCTCTGCACCTTTGCAGACTCTCCCACCTTTCCAAGAGGGGGGCTGCTTCAGGCCAGCTGGGTGGGTAGAGGAAGAAGCCACTCACTCCCCCATTGCACTGAGCCCCACCAGGTCTAGGAGAGTACCCCTCCCCTGCAGAGGGTCCCTGCAATCCCCAGGCGAGAGGCTCACTTGGTGCGGAAGTCATCTGCAGCCAGACGGGCGTTGTCAATCTGCAGGACGACCCTGGCGTTCTCGGTGGTTGCAGTGAGAATCTGGAAGGCAGGAAGCAGGGGCTAGGCCGTTGCACACACTGGCACTGCCACACGCTTTCCCCAAGAGGAGCCTAGAGCATGCCTCCACCCCTGGTAGCTGACAGAGAGGTGGGCCTGGGCTGGGGCGGGTATGGGGGTAAACCTGGGGTAAAGTCTGAGACCTGTGCTCTGGGGAACTTAAAGTAAGGGAGGCAGCCTTGAGGCCCCTGCAACCCAGGCACTGGGAAGCCCCTCTATCGGCGCCCCTAGAAGCCCATTCTGCTGCACAGAAGGGATGCTCACGCTGCAGTAACTGCCCAGACTTTGTGCCTCATCTTTCACACCAGATCAGTGGCACCCATTTTACAGGGATGAACCAATTTTACACCCATTTTAGAGATGGACACTGAAGTTCAGGGTTCCTCATGCCTGTGCAACCCAGCCCGAGGTCTCTCTGACCCGAAGCCTCCCCATTACTGATGAGATACTGGGGCTCAGTGTTTTCCAAAGAGCAGCTCATGACTCCATGTCATTGTCCTGGAAGGCGATGTGCATATATTTTTATGAAACAGAACAAAAAATAAAGTCTCACAAGAGATCACCCACAGTAAGATAAGAATTGTTTCAAGAAATGTTTACATAGGGAGGGAAAGAAGGAGGGAGAGAGAGGGAAGAAAGAAGGAAGGAAGGAAGGAAGGAAGGAAGGAAGGAAGGAAGGAAGGA
>PVHY01026575.1:0-17139 GCA_004024945.1 Uropsilus gracilis
CCCTCCTCCCTCCCCCTTCCTTCCCACTCCCTCCTCCTCCTGGCTTCTTTCCTTCCTCCTTCCGCTCCCTCTCCTCCCTCTCCTCCCTCTCCTCTCCCTCTCCCTTCCTCCTCCCACCTTTTTTCTTTTCTTCCTCACTCTTTTTTCCTTTTATTTATAAATTTCTCTAAAAGACCTAACCAAAGCGACCCCCCCCCCCACAGATGCAGGTGCTCAATCTGGAGGAGCAGTGGGTTCCTGGAGCCCTTTCTGCTCTCCAGGGAAGGGTGGTAGATTCCTTCAGGTCACAGAGGAGCAAGGACAGCGACTCCCTGAGCTTGGCGTCCAGGCTGCGTGTGTCCAGACCCTGAGCCTGCATCTTAGTGGCTCAAAGCTCCCAGCTGAGGGGGCCTGGCGGTTGTGGAGGGGTTTCTGCTCCAGGGCGAGTGAAAGGATGTGCTCAGCTTCCTTTCTCCCTGTGTCAGGACTTGGTCTTGAGAAAAATCACTTGGAGAATCGGAAATGCCCGCTCACCGCCCTTCCCTTCTGGGCAGGAAGTCCTTCAGAATGGCAGGTGGAGTTTAATTGATGTTATTATGGCAAACAGGAAAGAGAAGGAAAGATAACCATCTCCTGGCTTGGGCTTGTCAGCAGGGGGCCTGGTGCCATTCCTGATAGATGCTTTTCAGTGACCAGGTCACAGGGGTCGGCCTTGTCTGGGCATTTCTGACGAACAGCCCCCTGGATGGACGTGTGGCCACAGCACTCCAGAGAGAAAACACTGTGTTGTTGCCCTGGCAGGAAATCAGGGCGACAGACAGAGCCCCAGCCCTGAGCTGAGCCCCTTCCTCCAGGTCCTTTGTCGCCCAGGGTGGAGAGGAGAGATGCTGGCTCTGCCTTCCTGCACCCGACAGACGGCTTTCCCAGAGGTCCGCAAGCACTTTCTGAGAGCGCATTCCCCACTTCCCAGGTGGCCATTGGCGAGTATGAAGGGACATGGGCCATGTTTCCTTTGACTTTTTATTGTGTTTACTTTGCACCATATTATCTTATTGTATTTAGACTTCAGGTCTCTTAACCTTGCCTAAACGTCACTTTCCAACCCATAGAAGGTGAGACCCAGCATGATCTGGAGGTCAAACCAAGCAAGAGAAATCCTCTTACAGGCACTCATGGAGGAAGATCTGTCCATACCTCATCGCACATGTTATGATGCATTGGGTTGGATTGGGGTAGAAAGGACCAGAAGCCACCAACTAGTAAAGCACAAAAATAAATAAATAAATAAACTTCTAAAATGTGGCTTCTGCCACTCAGCTTCCCTCATTCGCGTGTAGCAGCTGCCACTCAAATGCAGTTCAACAACAGGGTTTATTTACAAGGAAATTAACCAGGAAAACAAAAAGTCCTCAAAGCCCCAAGTGGCAGTTATCTGTCCCCAGTCACCATTTTCAGTCCCAAAGGTCCCAAAGACACTTGTCCAAGATGGTGCCCTTTGCCCCTCCACACCTGAGGCTGGCACCCTGCAAAGTCCAGTCTTTCTCCAGCGTCTTCTCTTTGCTTTCTCTCTCTCCAGTGTTCCAAGCTGCTCCGCTTCTCCAAGGCTCTTCAAACTTCTTCCACAATGGCTGATGCACGTTTCAGGTCTCCAAATCCCTGGCCTTCTCCAGGTACCAGCTAACAATGCCGCCTTGTTGCGGTGCCACAATCTCCACACCAGCCATTCTTCTGCCAGTCACCATGGCTCCTTACCACCACCAGCTCACTCTTCAGGAGGTTTCCCCTGGCCAGGCCACGTGGACCTGTTCTCTCAGTCCACTGCGTTTCTCTCAGACTGCACCCAGCAGGCATTTTGGTGCCACATTCAATTCCCCACTGTGTCATTACCCCATATCACAAGAAGCATGGATGGCAACACACACCAAGCCTAGCTCACCTGTCATGAGGACGGTCACCCTTGAGGCCGTCAGTGTCCAACCAGATCACTGACCTACTGGTCAGACAATGCCATGTGAACTGACCCACGATGCTGGTGGTCTTGTTTGTGCTGGGATGTGTTAGCCGAGCCGCAACACCTCAACTGGTCTTGCTAGCTGTGTATTTGCTGGAATTCACCCCAATCTCATTTCTCAACAAATCTCAGGTCCTCCATTTCTACTGCCTGTTCCCTTGCTAATCCAGCCAACTGTGATGATGATCTTTGGATTCACTTATGTTTATGGTCCTCTAGTTGGGTGTTTTGTCAATCAAGTCAATACAAGTTGAGTCAGCTTCCAAACTATAACATTAGTGGCTGGAAGTAGCTATTTAAATATGCAGTTGTCGTTCCCAATGTGGTAGAGTAAGCACAGGCCTCCTAAGGTCTCCTGCCTTCCCATCTCTTACAGCTCACTCCACCCCTGACTACACTGGCCTTTCCGCTCTCAATATCTTCTATATTCTTCACCCCTTCGACTTCCTTCCAAATGTTACTCTCTTGGGCCAGAGATAGCCTTCATCTGCTTTTCATTGATTGCTATCATTCTTTTGCATTATTAGAGATGCCACCTATGTTGCTTTCTTCTTAAAGACCTTTGAACTATTGTTAGATGGGTTCAGAAACATGACCACATCCCTCAGGACCAACACGCCTTTCACATGCAGCCTCTGCCCCACCTGTTCTTCCACACTCCTCAGGATACATATTTCATGAGAAAAGAATGGCAGCATCACTACATCACTTCTGCCAAAGCATGTTTGACATTGTTTTCTTTTTGTCTCAGTTCTGTCTGCGCACAGTGCTTAGTAAATCTGTGAGAGAGTGCAAGGAGATAGTGTATAGAAATAGAAAGAATCTCTGCTCTCCAGGGAACACAAAGATCTATTGCCCAGGCTTTCTTTGTCACCCATTGTCATGGCGATTGATGCATTTGCTTTTTATCCGAGAGAAGATTTGACCAGGAATACAACAACAACCAGAGTTAATTCACATGGTGATAAAACACTTCATGAGAAGCAGTTCCCCAAGTATCGCTCTCCTGGTTGTCTTATCTCATAATCTGAAAATGCTGTGGGTTACACTGAGCTTATCTGTTATTATTCCGGTGGTATTCCCACTTCAGCGTGGTTGGGTGGTTGAGAGTAAATGCAAAAGAACTTGGAGTCCTCTTAATTCAGTACCCTCTGTGTGACTCCTTGGGGGAATGAAAAACGATCTGACCTTAACTACAGTAAGTTTGTTCGATCACAAGAAATATTTTGTATGATTTCTTTCATTTGTATTTTATTATACCCAGAGCGTTTCTAAAGAAGACTAAAAAGACTTTGTTTGTGTAGTTGTGGTTTGAGGCTTCTTTCACTCCCTCTTATTATAGAAACGTCAGCAGATTGTGGGTTGCATCAACTGTGTTGCAGTGAACATTCCTTTAGCCATATTGAGAAGCATGAACAAAAACAAGGGAAGGCATCAAGGGAAGACATGGGAGACTTCATGTCTGGAAAATGTCGTTACTCTTAGGTAGAGTAAATAAGGAGAATAGATAGAGAATAGAGAACAGAGAATATATACTCTATATTTTGAAATACAGAAACTGAAATCAGAGGATATTTAAGCAAACAAAACCAACTCTTGCTTATGGGCACAACTAGAATAGGGTCTCAAATGAATGACCCTTCTAGTTCTAGAATTCATACTTTTACTTGTTTTTCCCATGACTAACTTTTGACTCTATGCACGCAACCCCACGCTCTAATTAGAAGCTACTATGTTGTGCTTTACATTATTTTCAGGAGTAAACTAGAGTTAGAGTTAGGAATTCTACCTTAGAATTAGAACATAATTTATTTTCCCAAGTTTGTTGTTCCTAGATTTTATCATGACAACTTCCATATACTTTTCATTAATTTTAATGATAATGATAGCAATATTGACAATAGATGTTAATTAACAAACATTGACTGGACTCCAGATATTTTGTGTGCATTACTATATTAAGGAAATAGTGATTAGTGGATACCAAGTGTGTCCCAGAAACTGAGAGGCATAGATCAAATGTGCCTGCATCTCCACCTCCAAATTCATGTGCTGGATATGTTATCCCCGTTGTGATGGCAATTAGTTGCATGGCCTTTGGAGGTCATTAGGTCATGAAGATGGGGTTCCAATGAATGGAGTTAGTGCCCTTACAAGAAAAGAGAGTAGACAGGATGAGTGTCTATACTATATAGGCACATAGCAGGAAAGAAAGGGTTCACCAGAGCCGAATGACTGACACCTCTATCTTAGATATTACAGTCTACAGAACTGTGAGAAATAAAGGTTTGTTGTCAAAGCCACTCAGCAGATGGTATTTTTGTTACAGCAGCCCAAACTGACAAAGACACGGCAACTAACACAACCCAGACTCTACACACAAGGCTTTCATCAGTTAATAGTATGACTCTTACCGGTCATCTCCTCCAGCCTTTTACTCATGATGAAACTGAGGTTAAGAGAGGCAAAGCTTGTGGAATGTGGTACCAGGTAATTCGTGGCTAATCTAAAATTCCAGCCCACATCTTTCTGACTCCAAAACGCATTTATATCATGATACCTTACTCAGTGATTACTTAACCCACATACTTACACTTCATGCCAACTATGTGCCAGGGTAAATAATAGCCCTTCGTTCTTTCAGACATTTCAGTCAAATAAGAAAGCTGAGTAACCGAAGATGGTAGTCAAGAATGGATGTGGAGAGAAAGGGATGCTGGAGGGAGAGCAAACTGGTTCAGCCTTTGGAAAACTGTGTGGAGGATGATTATACTACTGAAAATGGAGCTACTGTTTGATGCAGCAATCCCACTTCTAGGAATCTACCCAAAGGTTACAAAAATCTCTAATCCAAAAAGACACCTGTACCCGAGGTTTATCGCAGTGCTATTTGCCAAGCTATGCAAACAACCCAAATGTCCAAAAATAGATGAATGGTACAGAAAGCTGTGGTCTACGTACACAATGGAATATTGTTCATCAATCAAAGAAGACAAACGTACGTCATTCGAGGCAACATGGATGCAGCTAGAAGGAATCACACTAGCAGAAGTAAGTCAGAAAGAAAAAGAGAAACATGGGATGGTCTCACTTATATGAGGGATAAAGGAAAAACAAGCAAACAGACAAGAAAAAATTAAAGCTAACTCTTGGCAAAATTGAAACACAGAACATGAGAGAAGGGGGGAAGCAGAAGTGGGAGGGGCATAAAAGACTAAGATGATGGTTCACAGATGATAATGTGGTGGGAGAACCCTGGGGTAGATAACAATGCTTAAAACAAATAATGAAAAAAGAGAAAAAAGCTCTGAAATACCAAAAAAAAAATAGTGCTAACTGATCGGGTCTGAGACTTTCTGGCACACAGAACTTTTAGTGCTAATATGAGGGAAATTTCAGGTGAAGTAGTATAGTGAATCACTAAACTGAACACTGAGAGAGAAAGGAATCAGAAGACCGAAATGACCTAATCCAGAAGGGATGTGGTATATTATGGCAAGTGGCTAAGGGACCCAGAAAAGCTTTAAAATATCCCGCATGTGTCTCTAATAGAGCATGCATCCAACTCAGAGATGATTTACTCCTCATGGGAAAGTCTAATTTATTGCTGTGAACACCCTGAAGAGGAAGAGAGGGAGAACCCCCTATCTTTATTCTCAGCCTGAATCTACCTGGCAATTTGGAGACATGAGCTGCAGAAATGACGGGAGCAAGTTATTCTGACTTCTGTGTCATTGCGAGTGACAAGCTGATGGAAGAAAACTAGAAATAGTGAAAAATGAGAGGAGAGCTGGTTGATAATCATATTTCAAAAATGTTAGAAAGAGCTGTAACCATCCTTCACTCATTCGATGAGTGCTGCTTTTTTAAATACGATGGACTTAGTGTGAGGACTACAGATTTAAGCCACCGGCTTCAAGAGCTGAAAGAACTCATCATTTAGTGAATAATTACAAAACCAAGTGGGAGGTGCTAAAATAGTGTCTGTAAAGTCCCAACTGCATTCACAGCTCTGTCTATGATGAAGTGCAAAGGGCCATAGTGACCCTCAAGGAATTAAAGCCTAGTTAGAACATGCCTTTTCTTTGTTTCCTTGCATAAATCAGAGGAGAACACAGATAATATGTGATCACAACGCGTGTGTAAACCAGGGATCAAATCTTCTTTGTGTTTAATACACAAGCAAACGCACTTATGTGTAGATTCTACAGAGAGTGTTAGAATAGGTCACTCAAACTGACCTGTCTGATTGAAACAGGGTGCTAAGAAGCACTCCAACTAAAACCAGGCACAGACACAGAGGCACCCTAAAACCGGACAGACAAATAATACAAGTACCAAGGGCTCCAAAGCCTAATCAATGGATGGTGCCTGTACAGGTGATTGGGGGTTCTTCCACCTACATGCACAGTTGCAAGCGACCTTAGCATTTAAACACCAGGAGATTCATTAACAACCATGAGCTTCATTCCACAATGAAAGCAAAGAGGTTAACGTAGCCATAAGGGTCAACCACCTGCCTCAGTTGGTATCCACCAATCAGCAATGTGCCAATCACCTGTCACCACCTGAGCCAAGGTCTACAGAGATGCTAAGGAGGACTTGCCAGGAGTGCCCCACCCACAAACAGCCAGAGACACCAGGCCCAGGGCCCTTCGTGCTCCCATCAGGTGCCGTCAGACACAGGAACCAAGGTCCAATCTCTGCAAAGGTGTCAGCTTCTCTTTCTCAGCAATCGGTCAGCTGCTGGATGTGGCTGCTACTCCCCCTTCCTTCTCCAGCAGCCAGGAGCAGAGACCTTTTCTTCTCCCTTGGGGCTGGAACTGTTCTCACATGCAAGCTCTTTCCAAGGTTCCTTTTCTGGGTTTCGTGCGCCAGTTGTTTCTGGGTTTCTACCCTGCAAATTCCTTTCTCTCTGCAAGTTCCCCCTCTGGGTCCCAGGCACTCATGTTCTCAGGTTCTCTCCTGCATGTTCCTTCCTCATCTGCAAGTTACAAGTCCTAGAAGTCCCAGGTTACTGGTTCTTTCTCTCCTGCCAATTCTCCTGCAAGTTCAAGTTCTAAGTTACCGGTCTCCTCTGTCTGCAAGTTCAAGTCACAGGTTCCTTCTCACATGGAGAACTTGGCTTAACTCCAACTCTGGGTCCCCAGCCTAGAGTCTGACCATATCAACAGTTGGGATCACACCCTACAGGGTCCTTGGCTGGATAGAGATTAAGACTACCACACCTGCTGCCTTTATACAAAAAGGCTAAAGACAAAGATGTTTCCAGGTTCTCCACGATGATTCTCTGATTTCTTCCTCCTCTTGTGGCTGTTTGGTGCTCGGCCTTGTTCTCATGGTTCTGAGATGGTTACCGTGTCTTCGAGAGAAGAAAGAAAGCCCGTGTGTTATTAAGGTTGCTGTGCAAAGTATCTCGAGCTAGGTGGCTTTTTAAAGATGTACATGTTTTCTTTCACAGTTCTGAGTATTAGAATTTGGCATCAAGATCTGAAGAGCTTATTCCTTGTAGGCTGGGGTAGATGATATGGGGCAATGATATGGGGTAGATGATATGGTCATGAATGGGATGTGTCCATGTTCACCTGAAAGAGTGAACCTACATTTCGGAGTGATGTTCACTGTTGTAACCCAATGTTACCCCAATAAAAAGAAGGATGAGATCCTTCCTTGGACCTTGCTTTCTTCTGATGTCCTGCCAGCCACCTTTGGTGCCGTGGCTTATAGTCACAACATTCAACATTTACTTGCATTGTCAGCTGGTATTCCTCCTGGGGACTCTTTTTGTCTACACAAGGGCACAGGTCATGTTGGATCAAAGGTCCATCTTATTGCAATATGGACCCATCACGGCTTAGCTGAATATAGCAGCAAAACTCCTCTTTCCAAGTAAGAAAACCCTCTTTCCACCTTCTAATACATGGCAGGTTGGAGGTAAGGATCTCAACATATCTTCTGAGAAGACCCAACTCAACCCAGCACATTTTCTCAACTATATGGTCTAGATTCTTCTGTTTAATTTGAAACCTAATCAAATTAGGTTACAAAACAATCTCCACTAAGACATATGATGCCTTTCCTTGTTTAAGCTAATTGAGGTTCCTTTATGCAATCAAGAAGGGTTAAATTTTTGAATAAAACATGACTTTTCTAGAAGGGAGAATGGATACAGAAAGGGAAAATGCAGAAGAGATAACCAGAATCAATTATGATACAGAACTAAATATGCACACACATGTGAAAGAGCAAATTGCCTTTTTGTAGAATAAGAGAATATTAAGAGAAAATCCAACATTTAAAAAATATTTAATTTTTTTTTTACTAGGTCTCACTATGTTGCCTGGGGTAGCCCCGATCCCATGGACTCAAACGATCCCCAGCCTCAACCTCCCAGGTATCTGGGATTACAGGCCCCCGCCACTTCACCCAGCTGCTTTTTTGAGAGACCAGGTCTGGCTATGTTGCCCAGGATAGTCTCGAACCCATGAACACAAGTGATCCCTGGTCTCTTGCCTCTCAGCGCTTGGATTACAGGCACACGCCACCACACCCAGTGTTGAGATTTGTTAGGAATAAGGGAAATGAAGAGCCACCAAGGATGTGCTAGACCCTATGCTACTTGTCTACACCTGTGTTGCCATTTAGTGCAATAAAGATGGTCTGTGGTCAAGGGCATCTTCATCCATCCTGCAGATTAAATGAGGCTCTGAAGAGACAAAGGATTCACCCAAATCACTGCCCAGTGAGTGTCAGACCAGGGTTAGAAACCACCGTCTTATCTAAAGCCTTCCTTGGCCTCGGCGCTGAACAGGTGGATCATCTCACGCTTTCTGCACCGGGGGGAGGGGAGAGGTGGATGCCAGGTTCTACAAGCAGAATAACAGGTTCAGCTGCCACAGTCCTAGGGGGATTTCAGAAGAGAAACGCCAGCATCAGACGCCAAAGACAACATCACTCACATTAGCGCAGCCAGAGCAACGCTTCCGCCCTGGCTTCCTGAACCCAATGGTGACACAGGAGGGACGGGCACCACCTGGCTGGGGGGCAGCCTGGGTTCAGAAAAGAACTCTAGGATTGGGAAATGCCTTACCGGGGATTTTGCCATAGAAAAAGGCTTTATCCTGAGCCTGGCTATGAGCAAATCTGCGTCAGTGGAGACACTTATCTCTCCTGCAAGGTTACCTTTTATTGCTTCCCCTTTCTCTCCCCTTTAATGAGGAAGCAATATGTCCCCACTGGTGTCTCCGGCTTATCTGGAACTTCCTCCTTCAAGAGGAGCAAATGACCACACAGATGAGAGAAGAGATATGAACATTCAGAGGCTCCATCGAGGGCCCTAGTGTTACACCTGGGATCACCTGCTAACCTGCATCTATCCACATATCTGGGAGATGACATCAGCCCGCATTCCCGCTCTAGCCTCCACATGGGAGAGGCTTCCTGGAAGAGGCTCGCTTGGCTGGGAGGAAGAGCTGGGGATCCCCCTCGACACGCCTTTTCCTCATTCCAAAAATCGGTTGCTTCCACAAACATCCTTGTCATGCTAGCCTGGGAAAGAGTTCTCCAGAAACCAATCAGAAACGCAAGGCACCATGCTAGCTTATGACACATAATAACTTAACTCAGAAGTTCATTGAGCCAAGGACATGTTCAAAGCCTTCAAATGGGAGGGTGCCACTGCTAAGGACTGGTGGCTTGATCTTACGTATTGATTGCTGTTGTTGTCTGAGGCTCTTGGACATGTAGGTATCTGAGTGAAAAATCAGCACCATTTTCCTGTTTTCCCCCTACACAATCATGTTTCTCAAAACACGGAGTGTGATTGAAAAGACACGGCTGTGAACCTGTAATATTTAAAGAACTAAAGTCATCATCATAAACATACCAATGTACGTCTCAGCTTGTAATTAAGGTTAACGGGCACATGGTGAATGCATGAACGAGGACTCGATTTCCCCCAAAATCTACATCGACATTTGGTGGAGTTGAGCTGCTCCCAGCTACTCTGAATGTTCAGACCTTCTCTCATCTGTGTGGTGCCTTGCTTTAAAACACTCCGGGGTACACAACATCATGCATGCATGCACATGCACATTAACTTTAATCTAGACTGAATGGCAATTAAATGGCTCTAGAGGGCTGGATTGGGAACCAAAACTACAAAGAAGATATATATATATATATATATGCACTTCAGAAATCATGATCAACATTTCTATAGGCTTCTCCCTTAATTAACACAAGACATAGGGGAAAACATGTTCATTCAAGGGGTGAGGGGGCTTCAGGGAGCAGTTGGGCGGAGCCCGCTCTGCCTGAGTGATGCAACTCAGCATCCCTGCCACTCAGCCCAATCTTCAGAAGAGCTAGATGCACAACTGCATTAAACTTAGAGAGAACCAGCCGTGCTTGAGCCGAGCAGAGAAACACATCGCACGGTTGATGCATGAGCAGTGCAATGGTTTTTCTGTTTTTGCAGCATGCCTGTTGGTGTACCTGAATACAGCAAGCAAGAAGGGCTGAGAGCAAAAGGTTGGGCCACTTTTCTCCTTTTTATTACCTTCGTAATAAACTTGGGAGCATTTATAAGAATTAAACCTACAGTCAGTTTCTATCGTGATATACTCCATCACTGCCAATTTGGTTAGAAAGCTTATTTAGAATATAAAAAATACATATTTTTATATTTTTAAATTTATATACATATAAATATATATATATATTTCACATCTTTGTATTTCCCGGGGTTCACCCACCACTTTCCCACCCTGACCACTCCTCCCATCTCCCCCACCCCCACCACTCCAAGTTGAGTTCTTTAGTTTAGTTGGTAGCTTGTTTTGACATTGCCTCCAGGCCTTTTGTTTGTTTTTCCTATGTCCCATTTATTAGTGAAACCATTTGGTTCTGTCTTTTTCTTTATGACTTGTTTCTGCTAATATGATTTCTTCTAGGGACATCCATGTTATCATAAATTTGTCAAGTTTGTCATTTTTAATTGATGTGTAATAGTCCATTGTGTCTATAGACCACATCTTTTTCATCCATTCATCTGTTTTGGAACATTTGGGTTGTTTCCAGGTCCTTGAAATTATAACTAGTACTGCAGTAAATATTTGGGCACAGATGTCCGTTTGTACTCACATTGAGGTCTCCTTTGGGTAGATTCCCAGAAGAGCGATTGCTGGGTCAAATGGTAATTCCATTTTCATTAGTTTGAGGGTCTCCACACAGCTTTCCATAGTGACTGAACCAGTTTACATTCTCACCGCATTGTAAGAGTGTTCTGTTCTCTCCATGTCGATGCCAATAGTGATTGTTGCCTGTTTTTTTGACCTTACACCGTTCTTACTGGTGTAAAGTGGTATCTCATTGTGGTTTTGATTTGCATTTCCCTGATTGTTAGTGACAATGAGCAATTTTTCATGTGCCTGTTGGCCATTTGTATTTCCTTTTTGGAGAGGTGTCTTTTTAGTTCTTTTCCCCAATTTTTAACTGGGCTTTTTGGAATGGGGTGTCTTGACCCACCTTTTTCTAATTGCAGAGAGCGACCCATGTGTAACAGGCTGAAACAGATAACAACATTTAGCAAAATTCCTGAGCATCACTGAGGCCAGTGTGCAGTGATTTCTCTATCGCATATCTTCCAGATTCTTTTGACCCTGGCCCCAGCTTTCACACAGTTCTCCCCCCTCACCCACAGGCTTGACAGATACTAGTTTTTAGCAGTCATGATGGACACATTTCAGTACTATTCTGGCATAAGCATTTTTTCCCACTGCAAAGCAAATGAATAAACACAAAGCAACATATTAAAGTTTCAAAATAAATAAATAATAGTAAAATAAAATAAACGGAAACCCTGACTTGAATAAAAGGAAGTGATCCCCACTCTAAAGTCGATCTCAGAGAGAAATGATGCACGCAGTGTGGAAACAAGAAGATGCACTGCGGACTGATGGTAACATTCTGGGCTTGGACTGAAGCAGTCAGTTGTGGGCTAGGATGAAGCAGTCATTTCTTTCCAAATAATGCCACCATCCTGAAAGGCTCATTTCATGAAACTTTGGTGTGATGAGTGATGTTTAAAAATATCAGCCCCATATATGGGATATAGGAAAAACAAGCAAAAGCCAGGATGAAAAGTCAAAACAAGCTAGCAACCAAACCAAAGTATATAACTGGGGGGAGGGGGAGATGGGATGGAAGTGGGAGGGGGGCGGTGATGGGTGATCTCTGGGGAGTACAAAGATGTGATATATATATATAAACAAATAAATAAATTTATTAAAAAATAAACAACAACAACAAAATATCAGCCTGACTGGGGGGTGGGGATAAGACATTATTCCCCCTCCTCCCCTCTTGGGACTCTTCTAACACTCAGAGGATGAGCAAACCAGCACCAGGCACATGGGTAGGCATAAAGGTCAAGCTTCAATAATGTGCATAGGGCGGCCTGACATGGTGGCTCATTCTAGAGAAGATGGAATAGACCAGAGACTTCCTCTGTGTGGAGGAACCTGAACCTGGGGCCTGGCTGACACGATGCTTCCTTTTCACTCCCAGAGTGAAGATGAGCTTCTCAGTGAGAAGACATCTTTACTGGCACACCTGCCCTGGCACCAGACCCTCTGACTCTCTTCTTCCCAGTCATAGCAGGGAGAGCGGGGTTACTTCTTCAAGTAGGACATGGGCAGAAACTGGTCCTTCCTTTGGCCGGGGCAAGGGATGAGCTGGGGCAAGGATAAAAGCTTCTTCTCAGCCTCAAGAGGCTTTACCGCTCTCAGTCCAAACCAAATGCCCGGTGTGCCCGGTCTGCGTGTCTGAGACACCAGCTGTCTTTGGTGCTCTGAGTCCTGCACCTTCAGGACCAACAGAGAAACGGAGACTAGGGAAGTCAAGTCTTGTCCTAAGGATGATGTGCTGGGGGGAGCAGAATTGCACACCCACACATGTGCACACACACTCACGCTCAAGTGCACACACACATGCACACAGACATGTGCACACACTCAGACTCAAGAGCACAAACACATCAAGTGCACACACACTTAAGGGCTCCCCCCACCCCCACATCATTACTGTAGAAGATCTCTAGAAGTGATTAAGTGAAACTGCCCACCTGTTTGCTGAAACTAGGAATGTTGTTTATGTTTGAAGTGTTTAGAAATACATTCCCATCGGGGGAATGTTCCCTACCCACTCACCCCTAGATCCATACATGGACAGCCTAGCATCTCAGGGGACAGTGTTTGGAGGGAGTGCTAGATCATGAGTTCCCAGACACACAACAAGTCATTTGTATCCTGCGAGTCTAGAATATCTACTGCTATGCCTTAAAGGAATGAACCTGTAACCTGCTGTTAGCCAAGGCACACTGATAGAGGCAGTTTTGGTCTAAACAGAGAGAAAAGGAACAGTATTAGCTCCAGATCCAGAACTTCTAAGGAGCACATTGTTAGTGGGGGAGTGAATGCGACTAGAAACACAGTCCGAAGGGCTTGAGAAAAATGACAGAAAACTAGGAATACTAAGTTATGGAATGTAAACTAGCAACGCGAAATGGGAAAGTGTTGGGTCTTGGAAGTTAAGCAAAAGTGAACATGAATTGTAACAGATAATGTTGGACAGTGAAGATGTTTTCTACACTTTGCAACTCAATGTCATTCTCACCATAATACTCTCTAGACACTAATGGTCATCTCATTTGATGGATGTGGGAGACTGAGACAGAGAGAGGTTAAGTACTTTCACAAGGTCTCTTGCTGAGCTGGGATACACATGAATGTGTACCCCAGCTGGTCTGCCTGGCTGGAGAGCCTGCTCTCTCAATTGTTATGTGGTGCTAAAACAACAGCAAGTGTCTGACTACAGCATAGAAAATAAATCCGTCATGAATTAAATTCAATGCCATACCTGTGGGCAGGGGTGTGGCTCCCAGCATCAGTTTAGGAGGCAGAGCATGGTACAGACTTACCTCTGCGGACACAGTCGAATGATTTGGCTGGCAGAAGAGTCATCTGCCTAATGCTGGAGTCTGTGTGTATGGGACGAGGGGAAGAAGTTGCAGCCTGTGATTAGATACGTGTCCAGGTGAGAATAACAGCCCCACATGCATGATGAAGGAACTACACCCATGAACCCTTCTTGAAAACTGCTTGATGGCAGTCTCCTCAAGTGAGAGACAGGTTACAGCAAATAAGAAAGTCCTGCCCTGCCTCCCCACCTGCCTAGGTTGGCATCCAGCTCGTGTGTCATGATGACAGGTGCGCCATAGCAGGAAGGAAACACAAAGCAACATTTTAAAGGAACAGGTGTTTGCATGTTGCGGGAACATGGATATTCTTTAACACCCCTGTAGGACTTAAGAAACCTGCATGAACACGGAAGATGTCTCCCTCTGGAAGATGTGATGCAAGTCAGAGAGGGGAGAATGAGGAGATGAAAGTCTGGCTTAAGGTTTCGTAGCCCTGCCACTCTGCTTTCCTTCTGAGTGGCCATCTCTGGCTCATGGCAGGGGCTGGATGTCAGGGCAACCTGGCCAGCTCTCCACAGCCAGCATCCCTCCATGACCCACGTTGCATTGGTCCTTGTGGCTGCTGCAAAGTCTCTTCAGGTTAGCTTTCTCTGTGCCCAAATCTGGTTGATTTTCTTCCCCTGGAATGATTTTCATTTTTTTCTTTTTTTAAAAAAATAATTTATTTATATATAAATTTCACATCATTGCAATCCCAGGGATTTACCCCCCCACCCTCCCCTCCCATCTCCCCCTTTTCCCTCCTGCCCATAGTTGTGTGCTTCAGTTTGGTGCTTAGCTTGTTTTGTCTTTTCCTCAAGGCTTTTGTTTATTTTTTCACTATATTCCATATATTAGTGAAACCATTTGGCTTCTGTCTTTTGCTCTTTGACTTGTTTCTGCTAATATGTTTTCTTCTAAGTACATCCATGTTGTCATAAAATCGCCAAATTTGTCATTTTTAATTGATGAGTAATATTCCATTGTGTATATATACACCGCTTTTTTTTTTTTTTTCATCCAGTCATCTGTCTTGGGGCACTTAGGTTGCTTCCATATCCTTGCAATTATAAATTGTGCTGCAGTAAACATCCGGCCACAGGTGTCCCTTTGTACCTACATTGAGGTCTCCTTTGGCTAGATTCCCAAGAGAACAATTGCTGGGTAAAATGGTAGTTCCATTTTCATTAACTTGAAGGTCCTCCACACTGCTTTCCATAGAGGTTGGACCAGTTTACATTCCCACAAGCAGTGTAGTAGTGTTCCTTTCTCTCCACATCCTCGCCAGCACTTGTTGTTACCTGTTCTTTGGATGTGGGCCATTCTTACTGGTGTAAGGTGGTATCTCATTGTGGTTTTCATTTTTTTCAGTCCTATTGTAGTTGCCTGGCTTTTATTAATGTTGAGAGATAAAACATGATAACAAAAACAATGAAGTTAGGGGTAATTAGAACCTCCCAGAGGTAGGATAAGGTGTATACTGTTAAGAAGGCCAAAACAAACAAATCCCAGGCTTCCTGGGAAAGCCAGGAAGGGCTCCATTAAAAAACAAACAACAGCAAAAAACAAAGTTGGTTTGAGTTTTAAGAGCTGGGTACAAATTGACTATTAGAGCAAAGGAGGATATTGTAGGTCAAAAAATGCCATTTTTATGCAAAAAAATATTGGAAACAGATTTTAGGATGTAGAAAACCTGTTGATTATATTCAGGAAGATGGTCAAAGATAGCAGTAGAAAGTTTTCTTACACTGAAGAAGAGTTCCAATTTTAGGTGCTTGTGGATGAACCCAAAAGGAAGTTTTTAAAGATTGGAGGTGATTTTTCTTTCTTTTCTTTTCTTTTTAAAGAAAGAACCAGAGAGTAAATCCTTTAAGCACTCGTGTAGTTCTTTCCTTTTTAAAAATATTTCTAAGAATTTCAGTAATTTTCATTCTACCTCTTTAAAAAAATGTCATTGGGATTTTTATTGGAATTGCATTGAATCTGTAGATTGCCTTTGGTAGGATGGTCATTTTGATAATATTAATTCTTCCAATCCATGAGCAGGGAATGTCTTTCCATTTCCTTCTGTCTTCTTCTATCTCTTTTTGGAGCATTTTAAAATTTTCTTTGTATAGTTCTTTAACATTTTTTGTTAGGTTTATTCCCAAGTATTCAATTTTTTTTTTTGGTGCAATGGTGAATGGGATGGTTTTTCTGATTTCTTCTTCCTCTGTTTGACTTTTTGCATATAGGAAAGCCACTGACTTCTGTGTGTTGATTCATAGATGGGATATAGGAATAACGTCAAAGGCCAGGAAAAAACAAAAATAAGATGAAAACAGAGCCGGGGCAAGCTGCTCGGGAGGGCTTGGGGGAGGGGGAAGCACAAGGCGATTGAGATGAAAACTCATGGGTGATAGGGTGGATGGGTAAACCTGTGGAATGAAATGATGTATACATAAATATGTACATGACAAAATGATTAATAAATGTTATGGAATTTGAAAAGTAAAATTTAGACAAGGAAAAACTAAGAAGAAAATGATGGTGGTGTAAGTAGACAGAACTGAAAATTAGAGACTTATACATTTGAATAAACTTGACATCAACAAAATTTGTAAGGAGTAAACACAAAAATAAACACTTAAAACCAAAAAGAAAAAAAAAAATTAAGAGACCAGGGCCCACTATATTCCCCAGGGTTTTCTCAAACCCACGAACTCAAGTGATCCCCAGCCTCAGCCTCCCAGGTAACTGGAATTACAGGTGTGTGACGCCACCACACCCAGCTGATGCAGTTTCCGTCACACTGCTTGAGGGTGCCACTGCAGTGGGTGTAGACATACTCTGGATGAACAGGTTTGTCCAGCGCCAGTAAAACTTTATTTATGAGAAAAAATACCCAGGGGGCTATTGTCTGTCTTGGTACTACAGTGTGTCAAGGATTTGTCTATGGACAAAGAGGGTCAGAAACACCAGATTGAGGGATCTCTGCACCTCTGTGCTCACTGCAGCACGGCTTGCAATAGCTGAGGGGGGAGACCAGCCTCAGTATCCAAGGAGTGATACAGATGATGGTGTGCTGGGTACCCATGGGGAGTGGCGCTGAGGTAGGAAACATGATGTCATCTGCAACAAGGTGGGGAGA
>PVHY01026576.1:0-17097 GCA_004024945.1 Uropsilus gracilis
AATGTAAACTAGTCCAACCACTATGGAAAGCTGTATGGAGGACCCTCAAGTTAATGAAAATGGAATTACCATTTGACCCAGCAATTGCTCTCTTGGGAATCTACCCAAAAGAGACCTATATGTGGGTACAAAGGGACACCTGTGCTCGGATGTTTACTGCAGCACAATTTATAATTGCAAGGACATGGAAGCAACCTAATTGCCCCAAAACAGATGACTGGGTGAAAAAAATGTGGTACATATACACAATGGAATATTACTCATCAATTAAAAATGACAAATTTGATGAATATATGGAAACCTGGATGTACCTAAAAGAAATCATTCTAGCAGAAACAAGCCAGATAGAAAGGGACAGAAACCAAATGGTTTCACTAATATATGGTCAACCAAATGAAACTGCACAAGGGGAGAATGGGGACCAGCTGGAGTGGGTGGGAAGGGGAGGTGGTGGGTGACCCCCAGGGACTGAAATGATGTGAAATATATATAAATAAATAAATTTAAAAAAAAGATATAAAATGCTTCCATCACCCTAAAAAGTTTCCTCTTAGTTTTCCATTGCAGCCAATTTCCTTACTTAACACCTAGCTCTGTGCTACCTACAAGTGACCTGCTTTCACCCACTGCAGCTTTTCTTTTTCTGCAATCTCAGGTAAATAGCGTCATAGAATTTGTAATCTTTTGTAAATTTCTTTCCTTTAGCATAATGTTTTTGGGATTAATCCATGTTGTTGCACACATCAATAGCTCAAATCTTTTTAGCACACAGAATATTTTATAAGAAATAGTTTATCAATTGTCAGTTGACAGATAATTTGGTTTGCTCCAGTTTGGGCCTATTGTGAATAATGCATTTAGAAAAATTTGCATACCAATGTCTTTTCTGTTTGTTTCTTGGGCAGTAACTTCTTGCCTATTCAGTCTTACATAGGTACATGCTCACATTTTTATTGGGTAAATACCTAAGCTTCCTGGGTCATAAGGTAAATAAGATTGATGGGTTGTTGCTGTATGTTTAATTTTACAACACACTTACAAACTATTTCCCAATGTCCCTATCATTTTGCAATCTCACCTGTAATGTACTGGAGTTCTCATTTGCCTTGCTCTTTATAACCACTGTGATGTAATTACTTGTTGAAGAGAGAAATAAGACAAATATTAACAATTGGTGCATCTGAATAAAGAGTATATAAGTGTTCATTTTAGTGTTAGTATTAATAGTAAGAACTTACTATTCTCACCATTTTTTTATTTAAAATTTGAAAAAAATTGGGAGAAAAACTAAATTTTATATTATGTAGTATTGGACTGATTCTAAAGTTAACTTGGCAAGGTGAATTTGTAAGGAGAGACAAGATATTTTTGTGAAAGGGTAACAAAAGGGAATGAGTTATACTAGATATCGAAACAATCTCTAAAATTATAGAAATTTTAAATATTTTAGTGTCAGACACAAAAATCATCCAGATAAATCCAGACAGAATCTAGAAAAAGGTTCAGGTGCCATCAGTATTTAGTTTACAATAAAGATGGCATTTTATTTTATTTATTTATTTATTTTGAGACTAGGTCTTGCTATTTTTGCCTGTGGAACTGCAGGCTCTCGTTGCCCAGGGTACCACAGACTCAAGCAATCCCCAGCCTCAGCTTCCCAGGTAGCTGGGGTTACAGGCGCGCACCACCACGTCCAGCTATTTTTTTTGGAACTAGGTTTTGCTACGGGCCCCAGGTGGGACTCGAACTGCGATCCCTAGCCCCGGCCACTTCATAGGCTGAAGCTTACAAGCACGAGCCACCGTGCCCGGCCTAAAGATGGCATTTTAAAACCAGAATAGGTTATTATATGATGGTTCTTTAAAAAAAATTAAAGTCTTATTCCACACCATTTATGAATATGAATTCAAGAAAATATTAGAAGCATAAATATAAATATATTAGAAATATGTGTGATTTTTAATATAAATTTGAGATAGACAACATTCCTAAGAAAGAAAATCCAAACAATGATGAGATTTCACCTCATACATGTGAGAATGACTGTTATTAAATGGATAAGGAACAAATAAGGAACACATTTTGGAGAGGATATGGAGAGAAGGGAACCCTAGTACTCTGTTCGTAGGATTGTAAATTGGTAGGATTATGGAAAGTAGTATAGTGATTCCTAAAAAAACCAAAATGGAAATTTTATATGGCCACGTTATACTTCTTCAGGGTAGTTACCAAAAAAATTACAAAAACACTAGTTGGAATAAATATATGTATCTCTATGTTTATTGGAGTGTTATTTACCATAGCCAAGGCTAGGGTAACAATCTAAATGCCCATTAAGAGATGATTGTATAAAGACGTGGTGTGCACGGTGCACACACACACACACACACACACACACAATGGAAAACTACTCAGCTATAGAAAAGACAAAACTCTGCTATCTGCAACTTAGATGTAGCTAGAGGCTATTATGTTTAGTGATATAAAATCAGACAGAGAAATACCATATGATTTCACTCATGTAAAAACAAACAAACAAATGAACTAAATAAAACAAAAACAACCTCTTTTAGACTGCAAGACTAGTGGTTACTAGAGGGAAGAAGTATGGGAATCGGGTAAATATAGTAAAAGGGGTTCATTGTATGGTGGAGTGAGAACTGGAGTTTTGGAGGTAAACTTAAGTATATGCACATGTTGACTTTTAGTGCTGCACACCTGAAACTTATATAATGTTACAATACAATATATTTCAATTAAAAAATAAGTAAAATCCAAAGTCATTAGGGCTTCTGGGTTAGTGAACATGTGGAAATTCTGGAACATACTTGGAGAGGGTATGAAAGCTCCACTCCTTTCCCCCATACTTTGTCTGATATTTCTCTTCCATATGGCTGTTCCTGAGTTTACATTCTTTATAATAAATCAGTGATCTGAATGAATTTACAATTGTTTTGGACAAATTGAGCATCTCTGGAATGTTTTTGTGCAGCTGAAAAGTGGTTCCACTTTTGTGGGACTTTGTGTGCCTGCCATGAGTCTGTGCAAATGCCAATCCACTCTGCTTAGTTCAGCAGTTACAACAGAAAAGGAGAAAATTGCAAATTTATTTTTCTCGAATTAATGAGTGGCCATATGAGATGCCAACAATTATTGGAAGAAAGCAATTCCCTAATCACTGTGAGCCTAGATTTTTCACCTAGAACACCATGTATATACACATCTTCTAGAAGATATTGCTCCACTGCCTGATTTACTAGGGCATGACATACAGAGACCTCACTGCAGTTGACCTACAAATCTATGAGCACAAAAGTACAGGTGTACAGTTGACAGACTCAATATATATTTCTACATGTCATATAGTACTTACATAAGACTCAGAGAAAGGGTACCTGGATGTCCACAAGGAAGGACTCACATTGATATCAAACACCAGCTTTTCAAGATTGTGATTGTTAAGGGGAAGGTACCCAGCAATAGTAGTATTGTCTTGGGGAACATTTGAGTCATAATAGGAAGAAGTCAAGGTCTTCAGAATAATTTTGCACAGTACTATGTATAATTAAGTCATGAGGTAGTTGACAATGGCATGATGTTGAAAGGAATTTTTTTTTTAATTTTTAAGAAACTAGGTCTTGCTATGTTGCCCAGGGTTGTCTCAAACCAGTGGACTCAAGTGATTCTCAGCCTCAGTCTCCCAGGTAACTGGGATTACAGGTCCATGCCACCATTCCTGAAGCTCAAAGGAATTTTAAAATTGTTTTAAATAAAATGACCTCCAAGCATCATCACAGGAGAAATGTGAGGGAAAAATCAACATGTGCATATGTGTTTTGTTTGGTTCTTATTCCTTTGAATGTCATCTTTCAAGTTTTGTCTGCTCCTACATACCTGCTGAGGGCAAGTTATTCCCTTCCAGTTGGGTATAATTTACAGTCACATTATCCAATCTAATAAGAACAAAAAGCACCCAGAATGGTTTCCTGAGAAACAGCACATGCAAATGTGAGTCGCTTGTTTTAGTGTTGGTTATCTTGATATTTCCTTGTTACTTCATTGACCTGAATATTATTTTCTTACACCGCTTTTCAGCTTTACTGTCTGAAAGATACAGACTAATTTCTTACTGGATAGACCAGCTAGTATGGATATTATGGTTTTATCAAATGTTAGTTATATGCAGAAAATGTTACTTGAATTTGAGCATAATTGAACGAACCTGACAGTAAAGAACTCACTGGCTTTGATATCTTCATTCTGAAAATTGAGAACGATATGCTAGTAAGAATTAATATGAAGAATGTAAAGTACTTATGACTAAGAAAAGTGATGAAATATAAAGATAGTCGTAAAACTTTTTAAAAAGAAAAGTACTGCTATATTTTACTATCTGAAAGTTTTAAACCTCTATTGGGTAAAAATGAAAAACATTTATCTGTGCATATCTGCTTATGTGTATGCTGTCATTTGTCTGGCTGAGATTCCTGCAATATAAATTTTACTGATTGCTTATCTTTTCTTAGATAAGTTACCTTACTAGAAATTGATAACTATTGATGTTTTAATTCTATCATTTTCTACTGTGTTTATAAGTTGGAATTTTTCATAAAGAGAAAATTCCTCTTATTACTGATTTAGTTACCCTGAGAAACTCAGTTTGAATAGAGACATACCCATACTGATTCTTTGGTTTCTAGTTTTCAAAATGATTAATTCTCTTACCATCCTTCCAAAGTAACTCCTAAGATGGGCTTTGGGCCAGGCACGGTGGCTCGTGCCTGTAAGCTTCAACCTATGAAGCGGCCGGGGCTAGGGATCGCGGTTCGAGTCCCTCCTGGGGCCCGTAGCAAGACCTAGTTCCAAAAAAATAGCTGGGCATGGTGGCGCACGCCTGTAATCCCAGCTACCTGGGAAGCTGAGGCTGGGGATATCTTGAGTCTGTGGTATCCTGGGCAACAAGAGCCTGGGGTTCCATGGGCAAAAATAGCAAGACCTAGTCTCAAAAATAAAGACGTGCTTTAATGTGATCATTTTGAATATATTAAATCATATTTGATGTTTTTGCAGCTGCTATTGCAATAACAAAAGACAGCATTGCCACTGTTCCTGCTACAGAAGCTGGGATAGTACAACCTTAGTTCACATGAATTTATTTTGGTTGGCTCCTGAGTCCTTTGGACAGATCAGTAGTCTTTGTTAATGTTTTTGTTTCCTGATATAGCAATATCTTTTAGACTCATCTTCTGTAATTCTTTCTCCAAACCTGGAATGTGCTGTCTCTAAGCAGTTCAAGTTGCTTTCAACAGGTGTTTTAAAACATCAATCTGGCTGTCAGTAAATAATATTTAGAAACAACAATCTGGGTGTCCTTGGTTTAAATTAATTGATACAAGCAAAAATTAAAGAGTTTATTAAAGAATCAAGACTGAGAACTCAAGCCCAAAAACAACTTCCAGATCATTGTGGGAAAGCTGCCCAAATTCTGAGCCTCACAATGAGAATTTTATAGTCTTTAAGGAAGATTTTTTATGTTTTCAAAGACTTTTATAGAAAAAATTCCAGACAGATGTCCATTTATTGTATTTATTTGATGTTGTCTATACTTTGAGATTGTTATGCTAAGTGCAATATCAGGAGAAAAAGAAATACTATATTATTTGTACCTATCTTTTCTTGAATGTTGTTTACTTTTTTCTGTTAGTATACTTAGCTTTTTTAAATTCCTGGTCTAACAAGTTCAAAACTGCCATATATGAGAGTGGTTCTGATTAATAGTGTCTTGCTTTTTTTTTTTTTTTTTTTTTGACTGTCTTGTAGTTTTATAATGCTTTATCAAGTAATAGGAGCTGAAATAAGGAGGTCTTCACTGTGTGGTTTTTTTGGTTTCTCTGGTTAGGAATTAGGTTGGTTTTAATACTTGCTGTAGCTGTAGAAGTCAGAAGTTTCACTTCCTTCTACTGTCCTTGGTTTTTGTCTTCCCTGTTATCTTTGAATTTCCCTAAAAATTCCTTCTAAAGAGAGACTGAATCTTGGAGCTCTCACAGTTGTGACCCACTGTTATTAAGCTGGAGCTTTGTTGATGGAGTGGTTAGGTACAGGAGGAAGGGACATATTCTATAATCTTCCATTAAATCTCAACATATCTAGTGGATCTAAGTCCCTAGACTATCAACTTCAGAAGAGTTTTTTTTTTTTTTTAATGCTTTTCTCCTCTTATATAAAGCAGGAAGGCTAAGAGGGCTAGTGTTGTGTAATTTTCCTCCTTTTGGCGAACTAAAGCTCTGGTCAGGTAGTTTCCCTTGAGGATACATCTTTGTTATGAAGGGCAAAAGACTCTGGGTGTATTTGAAATGTTTGCTCTTTCTCTGGGTGTATTTTGAAGTGATTGTTTGCCCCTTTTCCCTGCTGGAAGTGTAAGGAGATTTTTCTCATTTTCATCAGGGATAATGTGGTAGGGATTCAGAAACAAAACTTAAGTCCTCTCTCATAAACTCCTTGTGGGCTGGTGGCATGGAAATCAAGAGTCACTGTGGGTTCTTGGCAGAACCATGGTTTCCATGAATTTTTCATCTAGTCAAACTTACTTAATGAAAAGCACTGGGAGTTCTTCAAAGATCACTAGTACACATGTTGATTCTCAAAAGCTCTAAAATTTGGTAGTTTATACTCTGAAGAATCTGCAGAGTATTTAGATTATTTTTCCTACTAATACCTTCTCCCCTGATAATTTCTGAAATCAGTATTTTCCAAGGTCGGCCATGGTAGCGCATGATTGTAAACGACAGCCTAGGAAGCCGCGGCTGTGGCCAGCGATCTGGTTTCAGTCCCGCCGGCAGCAAGTAGCGAGACCTAGTTCCAAAAAAATATAGCTGGGAGAGGTGGTGCATACCTGTAATCCCAGCTACCTGGGAAGCTGAGGCTGGGGATTGCTTGAGTCCATGGTACCTTGGGCAACGTGAGCCTGCAGTTCCACAGGCAAACATAGCGAGACCTAGTCTTAAGAAAAAGAAAAAAAAAAAAAAATAAAACAGGATGCAGCTCTATTAGTTAGTTATGTCAGGCATTTTATTTTTTATTTTATTTAATTTATTTTGAGAATAGGTCTCACGATTTTTACCTGTGGAACTGCAGGCTCATGTTGCCCGGGGTACCACAGACTCAAGCAATCCCCAGCCTCAGCTTCCCAGGTAGCTGGGATTACAGGCACGTGCCACCATGCCCAGCTATTTTTTTGGGGACTAGGTCTCGCTACTTGGCCCCTGTGGGCCTTGAACCGTGACCCTGGCCCTGGCTGTGGTTTCCTAGGCTGCTGCTTACAGGCATGCACCAACATGCCTGGCCTATGTTAGGCATTTTAAATGATGAAATGCAATAGAATAAAATATCAAATACCACATGCTAAGGTATGTATGTTTTGGAAATTTTTATTTCAAATATATATTTATGTATACCATTACAATAGAAAATACACTTTTCCATGTTTGTCTCAATGAAAAATTATGAAAGTCACTACCTTAGACATTGATATTTTCCCTGAGGGTGTAGCCTCTTCAATCTCATCATTCACATCAATAGTTTTCAGACTCTAATGAGTATAAGAATCCCCTGGAAAGTTTGTTAAAACTGTAATTCCCAAGTACTACTTGCCTCCAGATGTATTTGAATCCAGAGGCCTGGGGTGGACTGGGGAGTCCATTTTTAAAACTGGAGGTTACAGTGTAAATGATCCATGACCTCACTTTGAAATGCCTGCTTGACATTCTCTTGTTATGCAGTCTCATCCATAGGCAGGAGTTCAGTACTCCCTCTCTCCAGTATTGACGCACAGACTGACAGTCTGAGTTCTAGACAAATGGCTACTAGATTGTCTGACCTGCATATTTTACTGACACTCTGCATTCAATGACCCAGACTGAACTAGGTTTTCTTTTACACCCAACTGTTCTGTCAAATTCTTCTATTCTTTTTCTTAGCAAGTGGTTGCAATATATTCATGAGTGGATTCACCTGTAAAGTGAACCACATTATAGAAGAGATAAAAGATTAAGCATGGAAGTGGGGCTGATTCTATGGGTGTGCAACTTGTGCAACCACACAAAACTTCAAATTTAGAAACACCCTGCAAGTTGTTACCATCTTGAAATTCTTTTATTTATCTATGTTTTATATTTTAAAAGGACAAGTTTATTAGGAGAAAGAAAAAAGAGGCACCTACATAGTCACAGGCAGGCTGGAGAATTGCTGCTTTGCAAAGAGAAAAGGTTGGTAAAAAGAAACACCTGCATAGTTGAAACAGGGTAAAAAGAAATAAGACTTTTTGACTTTGACTTTAACACACACTTCTGCCTGCTTTTTTTTTTTTTTTACAAAGCAGACTATAAACAGTTATTATTATTTTTACTGTTTACCTTTACCATTGGTATGCAAAAATGAACTACCAGCTTTTTTTTTTAAACTTAAAAAAAACTTTTTAAACTTAAACTAAGTTTTTTTTAAACTTAAAAAAAAACCTTAAAAACAGTTTAAACTTTAAATTAGTTTAATTGATTTACTTTTTTTAAACTCATGGGTTTTTTTTTTACCATCCCTAGCCTTTTTAACTAAAATACTAAGTTAAGCAAAACTATTATGCAGACTAATTTATTTTTAACAAAGTAATTTTTCAATTACTACAAAAAACATGTAAGTAAAACTTTAATTATTTTAACATTGTCTAAAAACTTTTTTAACATTGTCTAAAGTTTTTTTTGTTTAAAAATCTTTAGTTTTTTAGTTTTAATCATCTCACCAATGTCTAGTCAGTCAAAGTTTATCTCTAAATACTAAAAAACATCTTTTTTTGGTGTGCTCCTTTTCTTCCATGCTGTCTTTTCCTTGTTGTCCTCCTCCAGGTAGTTAAAAAAAACTTCATGGTACCAGACCCAGCAAAGTTCACTTTCTTTTTAGGCCTAACTTTTGCGTAGCCTCTCCCAGACACAAGTTAAACTTAGCAAATCAAACTCCAACACAGAGTTTAAATTTGTAAACTTTTTAACTGCCTTTAGCACACATGCAGCTAGCCGGGGTCAGCCAAGGGCTGCAAGCCTCAGGCCTTGGCCACATGGCCAAGCTCACATGGTTTACATCTCTATTTTACAAAATAACCAAAACCAAACCTAAATCTCAATCTCCATTCCCATCTTTCTTTCTTTTTTTGTTTTATTTTTATTTATTTATTTTATTTTTTAATTTTTTTGAGACTAGGTCTTGCTCTTTTTGCCTGGGGAACCCCAAGCTCTTGTTGCCCGGGGTACCACAGACTCAAGCAACCCTCAGCCTCAGCTTCCCAGGTAGCTGTGATTACAGGCGCGTGCTACCACACCCAGCTATTTTTTTTGGAACTAAGTCTTGCTACGGGCCCCAGGCGGGACTCGAACTGTGATCCCTAGCCCTGGCCGCTTCATAGGCTGAAGCTTACAGGCACGAACCACCGTGCCCAGCCTTCTTTTTTTGTTTTAAACCTCTTTATATATTCTTTCTGCTTTCTTGCCTTTTAAAACCAGCTTTTAAATTATTACATTACAAAGAAAAAACCTATTTTATTTTTTCCTCCCCCTTGTATCTTTTTAAAAAATTTTTTTAATTAAAGCCATTCTCACATTTTAACATACTTTTCTTAAAATCTGCAATCTTAAACAAAAAACATTAACACCTGGGATGGGGGGGTAACACCCCCTATCATAGTCACAGGTGGGCAGGAGAGGTACCCATCTTCAAATTCTTAATAGTGAACAAGACCTTGCAAATCAGGTCACCAGGATTCCTGCCTCCTGCCTCAGAGTCTAGAAATCTGTTCAAGACCTTAATAGAAATAAGGAAAATGGCAAAAAGAATAGGTTTGGGAAGGAGGTGAACTGGGTTTCCAAACAATGAGAATGAACTGTCTGTAACTAAGGTCAGCCAGGTGATAGAACAATAGACAATTGTAAATAAAGGCAAGAATAGAGAAGAAAGGTCAAGAAAGAAGATAAGCAATTTGCTATCATTCAAATAGATTTAATAGATTAGTCATGAAAGAATTAACTCTCTAGGAAAAAGAATATAAAGACAGAAAGAGTGTTGAGCAAGAAAGAATAAGGGACAGGAACAATACTTTAAGAAACAACAGTATTAAAGACCAGGCATGGTGGCTCCTGCATGTAAGCTTCAGCCTATGAAGCCCCTGGGGCTAGGGGTGGCAGTTTGAGTCCGCCTGGGGCCCATAGCGAGACCTAGTTCCAAAAAAAAAAATACAGCTGGGCGTAGGGGCACACGCCTGTAATCCCAGCTACCTGGGAAGCTGAGGCTAGGGATTGCTTGAGTCTGTGGTACCATGGGTAATGTGAGCCTGCAGTTCCATGGGCAAAAATAGCGAGACCTAGTCTCAAAAAAAAAAAAAAAAAAAAAAAAAAAAAAAAAAAAAAAAAAAAAAAAAAAAAAAAAAAAGAAAGAAAGAAAGAAAAAGAAACAACAATATTAAATAGGTAAGAATTATGGGAAGAACCAACAAGGCACAAGCAAGAACATGGAAGCAAAACCAAGGCAGTGAAAATACTGGTGAAAAGAGAGTTTATGGGGCATGCAGGATCTAGAATTTGAGATCATGTTATAAATAAAAGCACTTATGAAGGCAAGGCATGGTGGTACATGCCTGTAAGTGGCAGCCTAGGAAGCTGCAGTTGGGGCTAGGGATTACGGTTCGAGTCCTGCCGGGGGCACCTAGCGAGACCCAGTTCCAAAAAATACATATAGCTGGGCGTGATGGCATGCACCTGTAAGTCCAGCTACCTGAGAAGCTGAGGCTGAGGATTGCTTGAGTCTGCGGTACCCCAGGCCTGTGGTTCCACAGGCAAAAATAGCGAGACCTACTCTCAAAAAAAAAAAGCACTTTTACTTAACTTAATAGAAAACCACAAGTTCATAATGATAGGGTGTGCCACCCACCCTGAGTGTCGTTGCAAGATATGCTAATATGTGAGAATGGCCTTAATTAGAATTTCCTTTCAGAATGATACAAGAGGGAGGAAGAAGTGAAACAGTTTTCTTTCTTTGTAATGTAATAATTCAGGAATTATTCCTGAAGGTGGGAAAACAGAAAGGATATATAAAGAGGTTTGAAACAAAGGGACAAAGAGAGAAAAAAAGAGGATAATGGGAATGGAGATTGAGATTCAGGTTTGGTTTCAGCCATTTTGTAGGATGGGAAGGTGAACCATGTGAGCTTGGCCATGTGGCAAGGCCTGGGGCCTTGCAGCCTCTGGCTGACTCAGGTTAGCTGCATGTGAGCTAAAGGTGGTTAAGAAGTTTGCAGATTTGAACTCCGTGTCGGAGTTTGTTTTGCTGAGTTTGTTTTGCTGAGTTTGCCCCTGGAAGAGGCCACGCAAAAGTTAGGCCTGAGAAGAAAGTGAACTTTGCTGGGTCCAGGACCATGAAGTTTCTTCTACTACCTGGAGGACAAGGAGAAGACAGTGTGGAAGACAAGGAGCACACCAAAGGAGCAGCTAAAGGATGATGTCTTCTAGCATCTGGAGATGAACTCTGATTACTGGACATTGGTAAGATGATCAGGACTGAGAGACTGAGGATTTTTGGGCAATCTGGGTAAGTACTTTGGACAATGGACAAAGGTTTTGGACAATGTTAAAGTAATTTGAGTTTAACTTACATGTTTCTTTTGTAGTAATTAGGAAATCACTTTGTTAGAAATAAATTAGTCTTCACTAATAGTCTTGCTTTGACTTGTTATTTTGGTTGAGAAGGTAAGTATATATTTAGGTTTTCAAGCCCTTCACCTCTTTCCATGTTTTTCCTTCTCCCTAGACATTTTTTTCCTCATGTGGATAAATCTTTAGCTAACATCTTATATCCTGGGCAATTTCTACTTCATAAAAAGCAGAATTCCCTGGATGTATAGCAATCCAAAATTTTATGATATCAATCTAAATATACCATAAAGGGCCAGGCATGGTGGCACATGCCTATTAGCGGCAGCCTAGGAAGCCTTGGCTAGGGCCAGAGATCATGATTCGAGTCTTGCTGGGGGCAAGTATCAAGACCTAGTCCCAAAAAAATAGCTGGGCGTGGTGGTGTGCCCCTGTAATCCCAGCTACCTGGGAAGCTGAGGCTGGGGATTGCTTGAGTCTGTGGTACCCTGGGCAACGTGAGCCTATAGTTCCACAGGCAAAAATAGCAAGACTTAGTCTCAAAAAAAAAAAAAAGTATATATACATATGTATACACACCATAAAGGAAAATTTTAAGTAGATTTAAATTTTTCTAACAATCTTACCCACCCATTTAAATGATTTCACATTTGGTGCTTCTTTTCAACTTCAATTTTTAGGTACACAACCACTTTTATATAACTAAGGAAAAAATAGGATAGTTAGTTTTTTTTAATTAAATAATCCATTTATATATAAATTTCACATCTTTGTAATCCCCGGGATTCACGATTCACCCACCACTTTCCCTCCCTGACAGTTCCCACCCTCTCCCACCACCGCCCCACCTCCCTAGTTGTGTACTTCAGTTTGGTTATTAGCTTGTTTTGACTTTTCCTCCTGGTTTTTTGTTTATTTTTCCTATGTCCCATATATTAGCGAAACCATTTGGTTTCTGTCTTTTTCTTTCTGTCTCATTTCTGCTAATATGACTTCTTCTAAGTACATCCATGTTATAAATTGTCAAATTTGTCATTTTTAATTGATGAGTGATATTCCATTGTGTATATATACCACATCTTTCTCATCCAGTCATTTGTCTTAGGACATCTGGGTTGTTTCCATAGCCTTGCAATTATAAATAGTGTTGCAGTAAGCATCCAAGCACAGGTATCCCTTTGTACACGCATTGAGGTTTCCTTTGGGTAGATTCCCAGAAGAACGATTGCTGGGTCAAATGGTAGGTAGTTCCATTTTCATTTCTTTGAGAGTCCTCCACACAACTTTCTATAGTGGCTAGACCAGTTTACATTCCTACCAGCAGTGTAGGAGTGTTCCTTTCCACATCCACACCAGCACTTGTTGTTGCCTGTTTTTTTGGATTAAAAATAGGATAGTTCTAAATGTCATTTTTCTTCCGTATTAGGTTTTTTTTTTTTTTGCTATGTTGCCCAGAGTAGTCCCCAAGCAGTACTCAAGCAATTCCTAGCATCAGCCGCCCAAGGCTGGGATTACAGGCACACACCACCATGCCTGGCTTTTCCTTTCATATTATTTTGCGAACATGGTTTTGTGTTTCTCCATCTTCTGGAAGATGGAAGCTGTCTTGTAATGTTAGTAGATAGTAACTTAATCATTCACTACTGGGTCTCCAGGTCTCTATTAAGTCCCACTGATATAATTACTTCAGTACATACAAATATGTTTTCCTTTGATCTATCTCACTGTTTTTTTTTTTAATTTTACTTAATTTTTTAAATTAATTTGTTAAATTTCTTACATCGGTAAATGGTTGTTGGAATGCCTCCCCCTCCCTCTGATGCCCTCTCTGCTCACTCAGACTCCTCTCTTCTTGTTTTTTGTTAATCTATGTTAAGTTCATTGGTCTTTTCCTTTCCTGTGGCAGTGTCCTTTTACTGGGTGAGGGAGAGGAAATGTGTTCTTGGGACACAGCAAACCGTGCTGGTAGATTTTCAGTCTTAACTTTGCCTTGGGCAGCCAGTCCCTGCTCATTTGAGGTCCAGCAAAGTCTTTTCATTGTTGGCTGTCAGTGTTGGCTGTTCTCTGTGCTATTTTGCTGCTTCTTTGCTTTATAGTTCTGGCCTCTGGCTTAGGGGTTCCAGTCATTGTCAGTAAAGAAGTTTCTTGGTGGGGACACGCATCTGTGAATGGTCATTGCGGGGTCATCTCCTCTCCTTCAGTTTGCAGTTCTTCTGTGAGGTTGATGCCCAACTCTGAGGCCTTCCTCTCCTGTGTAATGGGGAGGGGTGCCTTGTTCTCTTAGATGGTGTATTGGAAAAGGGATTTTGGCTTATTTCACTGTTTTCAATCCCTAAATGAGGACTTAGTCAAAATATACTACTTGGCTCTTGGTAAGTATTACCTTTGTGTTTCTAAAGGATTATGTCGATTTGCCTGGTCACTAGCCAAATGTCAATACATCTGTTTCCCAAAGCTTTGATCAATGTTGCGTATTTAATTTTTACTCATTTTAATAGATGTTAATTGTGACTATACTGTACATACAGTCTTTAATTTGCCTTTCTCTAATTACTAAGGAAGTTGAGTCTTTTTTTTAATGTACATTTTTATTGTTTGTATTACCTCTTAGGTGCCTTTTCAATTCACAGCTATAGATAGACTATGTGCCAAGGGCTGTGTGCTACCCAAGGATAAGTGACCTTAAAAAAAAAATTACCATTTGAGTAGAATAGCATAGAGAATATGGCCAGTAAAGAAAAAAATCATGAAAAATTTTGTCTATTTCTGCAGTAGAAGTACAATACTAGTAGCTAGTTTGGGCAAAGGCATGAAGACAAAGAAGGAATGGGTGAATCCTGTCTAAAACACATTAGACTTTTGCAGGGCATGTGATTTTAGAGCTAAAGTTAAACAATGAGTAAAATCTGTCCAGTTGAGAAAAATAAATATTGGGAGAGGGAACAATGAGAGAAGGAAAAAGATTAAAAACTTAAAAAATATTCGGATGACCTACAAGCATGTAAAAAAATGCTTATCATCACTTACAGTGGAAATGCAAATCAAAATCACAAGGAACAACCCAAATGCCCCAAAACCAATGAGTGGCTGAAAAAAAATGTGGTATATGTACATAATGGAATACTATGCATCAATCAAGGAGGACAAATATATGTCATTTGCACCAATATGGATAGAGCTAGGACTTATTAGCAGAAATAAGCCAGAAAGAAAAAGAGAAATACAGGATGGTCTCACTTATATGAAGGATTAGGGAAAAACAAACAAATGAATAAGAGGAATTAGAAACAACCAGAAGAACAGAACAATAAAGTGAGAGAGAAGGTGGGGGAAGAAAATGGGGGTGTAAGCTTGGCACAGTGGCGCGTACCTGTAAGCTTCAGCCTACGAAGTGCCTGGGGCTGGGGATCGCGGTTCGAGTCCCGCCTGGGGCCCATAGTGAGACCTAGTTCCAAAAAAATAGCTGCGCATGGTGGCGCATGCCTGTAATCCCAGCTACCTGGGAAGCTAAGGCTGGGGATTGCTTGAGTCTGTGGTACCCTGGGCAACGAGACCCTGCGGTTCCACGGGCAAAAATAGCGAGACCTAGTCTCAAAAAAAAAAGGGGGGGGGGCACAATGCAACCATATAAACATGATCAATATTGTACAATAATTACAGAATTAAAGGTTTAAAAAGTACCTGCAAAGAAATAAAGACAGTTTAAGGAATAAGAAGTTGGGGGGAAAAAGATCACATGTCAAAAATCCAAACCTTCAAATATATTCAATTATTTCTTTAAAACACACACACACACACACACACACACAAGAACTGTCACCTTGGCTTTATGAGAATGGCCTACATAAAAAATACTGGAAACAAATCAACTACAATGATGTGGAGGAAAAGGAACACAAATCCATTGTTGGTGGGATATTTTTTGATACAGCCTCTATGGGAAAAAAATGCAGGTTCCTAAAAAAAAGCAAAATATCATGATTCAGCAATAGTTATTTACCTAAAGAAATGGAAACCTGAATACAAAAAGATTGATGCACTCCTATGTTCATAGCAGCATTATACACAATAGCCAAGTCATAAAATGCTCATCAACTGACAACTAAAGAAATTGTGGTATACTGAACACGATGCTATTCATCTATTTAAAAAGATGAGGTATTGTCTTTTGAGACAAAATGGATGGATCTTGAGATGATTATGCTAAGTGAAATAAATCAGAAAGTGAAAGACAGTTACTGGATGGTTTTACTCATTTGCAGACTATAAATGACAACAACAACAAAAAAAACCAAACTGCTAAGACACAACAAAAAAATTCTTAAACTGTGAAAAATACACCTGATACCAGAGGAAATGGGAGCTGGGGGGAAGGGATGGGTCATTGGCACCAGAGTTTTGGTGGAGGGTGAGTGAAACAAATGTTAGTGTGCAGATGTGAAGTCATACTCCCACAGTATGTGGTTATGTAAATAGATGGTTGGTTAATAAAATTTGAGAAAATAAATAGTACCTGTTTTATGAAGTTATGACTCTTTATTATAGCTACACTGTGGAACAGTGGGGCTGAGTGATGATGAGACACTGGCTGGAGACGAAGGATCAGGAATTTGGAATTTATGCACAAAGATTTTCTGATTCTCAAAGAGGCATGACATGAGCTGGTATGTATTGTAGAAAGAACTTTCTGGCAGCAAATGAGGAATAGCTATGGAAACTACAATTAATAAGATGAACCTGTCTCCTTAACCATGTACCAGACATCATAGATAGGACTAGCTTTTTATGTGGAATAAAATTTTTTTAAATTCTGGCAGAGTACCACAAAATTTCAGTGTACAGATAGTCATGTCAGTCCATTTGCATTATTGTGCAACTGACTTCTAGATCATGGCTTTTATTTTTCTCCCTGTAATTCAGGTATATCATATATTTAATTTACTACATTCAGGGAAGTGTTAAATTAAAAAAATATATATATATATTTTTTACATCGTTGTATTCTCCCGGGTTCTCCTACTACCATATCATCCATGAACCCTCATCTTAATCTTTTGAGTTCATCCCTTCCCTGATTTCTCCCTCCATCTCTCCCCCTCCTTCGCTGTATGCTTTACTTCTGTCAGTTTGTTAGTTTTACTTTTTTCTTATCCTTTTGGGTTTTTTCCCCTGTATTCCACCTATAAGAGAGATCATCAGTTTTTGTCTTTCTCTTTTTTTTTTTTTTTTTGAGACTAGGTCTTGCTATTTTTGTCTGTGGAACCGCAGGCTCTCGTTGCCCGGGGTACCACAGACTCAAGCAATCCCCAGCCTCAGCTTCCCAGGTAGCTGGGATTACAGGCACGCACCACCATGCCCAGCTATTTTTTTGGAACTAGGTCTCACTACGGGCCCCAGGCGGGACTCGAACCGC
>PVHY01026577.1:0-17130 GCA_004024945.1 Uropsilus gracilis
TGTGTTGATTTTGTATCCAGCTACCTTACTGAACTGGTCTATTATTTCAAGTAATCTTTCTGTGGATTTTTTGGGGTTTTCTAAATAGAGAATCATGTTATCAGCATATAATGATAGCTTCAGTTCCTCTTTGCCTATTTGTATCCCTTTTATGTCTTTCTCTTGCCTTATCGCCCTAGCTAGGACTTCCAGTACAATGTTAAAGAGTAGTGGGGATAGTGGGCATCCTTGCCTGGTTCCAGATCTCAACTGGAATGATTTTAGTTTTTGCCCATTTAGGATGATATTTGCCAAAGGTTTGTCATAGATGAAAAGTTACATTTAAAGCCAAGTGGCTGTAAGTTCAAAATACAGTTCTTTCTCTTCCTGCAGTCTTGCTAAAACTAAAAAAAGCTGGTAGCTAGCATTTGCATAACAATAGTAAGTAGTTCTATAAAACAAGGTACTGTAGCCTAAAGCCTGCATTTAAAGTAAAACTAAAAAAATTTTTTTCACTTATCAGTTAATAGCTAAAAAGTATCTCTCTTTTTCACCCAATTTCAATACCTTTGACCCCAGCTCAACTTGGAGAATGAACTCTCACCATATGATTCGGCTCCCAGAGGGAGTGGTCTACCTGGTATTAAAACATTTGCATGAGGGAGCTCATTATGGGAGAGATGTGCTGCTGGACTCAGTACGCCTGTATTTGAAGGGTCCTAATGTGCACCATGCTGCTGGATGGATTATTCAAAGTTGTTAAATATGTGCCAGGAACAATCCTAAGACTAACTCCCACCCAAAAGTTACTATAGTACAATATCAGGGCAAGTACCCTTTTGAGGACTGTCAAGTGCCCAGGATGACTAGTAACTATAAGTATCTACTAGTTTTCATAGACACCTTCTCAGGATTGGTGGAAGCAATTCCTACTAGAACTGAAAAAGCATCAGACATTGCAAAACAGTTGTTAAAAGAAATAACTCCTCGTTTTGGACTGCCAAACTCTATACAGAGTGATAATGGACCTGCAATTGTCTCTGAAGTCAATAAAAAGGTAAACAGTGCTTTGCTGCTAAGCTAGAAACTGCATGTTGCCTGGAGACCACAATCTTCTGGTCAGACATGAAAAATGGACCACGTTGAAAAAGACCTTGACAAAATGTGCCAAAAGACACATTTGCACTGGTACCAGGTACTATTCAATGCTCTTCTACGGATCAGAGTGGCACCTAGGAGTAGGCTGCAGCTGAGTCCTTTTGAAATTGTTTTTGTGAGAACTTTACAGGCCTCAGTTCTGATGCAACACCAGAAATTGAGCAGGAGTGCAGAATCAAACAATATGTGAAACATGTTAAGGAGATTCTGGCAATTCCATATAAGTTTGCACTTTTTAGAACTGCCTTACCCTCAGATGAACTGTTACACTCATTAAGAGCTGGTGACTGGTTTTGCTCAAGACCTGGCAGACTAGAGATGCCCAAACTTAGTTGTTTGAAAAGTGGTCAGGTACATATAATATATTATTAATCACACATACCTCTTTTTTAAATTTTAGATATTTTAAATTTATTTAGAATTACAGTAAGATAAATTCTCCAAACATATTTTTTTTTGTTTTACTTTTTTTGTTTGTTTTTTTGTTTTGTTTTTGGTTTTTTTTTTTTTTTTTTTTTTTTTTTTTTTTTTTTTTTTTTTTTTTTTTTTTTTTTTTTTTTTTTTTTTTTTTTTTTTTTTTTTTTGGTTTTATTTTATTTATTTATTTTTTTTACCCTGGGGCTTTCCCACTTCACTAACATTTGTTAACTATCCTGATCTTTTCTGCTCTTCACCTCCCCTGCCTACTTCCTCCTCCTCCTCTCTCTCTCCATGGTTCAGTCCCATTGATTGTTTTCATTTTTATTTGTTTGTTTGATTTTCCCTATATCCTCATATAAGTGAGACCATTCTGTACTTCTCTTTTTCTTTTTGGCTTAGTTCTGCTAATATGATTCTTTCTAGTTCCATCCAGGTTGCTGCGAATCCAAACATATTAAATGTCACCGTTTCCCCTACTAATTTGTGTGATGCTAATTTCTTTGCCCAAGAATAACCCCAAGGTATAGTCAAAATTTTCCCTACATCTCTAAAGCTCATTTTATATCTTCATTATTTTATTTATCTTTAGTTCAGTCATCATCTAATATATTACGAGCATCTACTATTCATCAGCTATTGTGGGAAGCACCAATGGGGACAGAATATTATAGATTCATGAAATTGCAGGGCACAAGCAAAATTATTACTTCTTAATTCTTCTTGGATGGAAAGTGATCAAGTAAACAGACAAATGATGAGAAAAAAACATTAATAATAACATGTACACATACACACCTCTTTAAAACTTGCAGGTATAAAGTCTTGGGTACTTCTTTTGAGAGTAAAAAAGTCAGCAGACAATGATACTGTAGAAGTCAAAACTCAATGGTCTTGTGAACCTGTTAATGATTAAAGTATTTATTTAAAAAAGATAAATACGTTTAATCTTTTTTCTTAATGTACATGGTTAATATGTAGTTTTGCTTTTTTCCCTCTTGGATACTAATTGTTGATAAATGTTGGATACTAATTGTTGTAAATTCTAAATAAATTTAAAATATCTAAAATTAAAAAAATGAGGTGTGTTGTTTGAAATGCTATAACCTGCTTATATTGTATTTACATGCTTTGCCTGGTTGTATTGTATAATGGATACCTGCTAAGATAACTGTTGGAACTGTAATACAATGACATTGAAACTGAGACCCCAATATGGGCAGTGTATTTGTTCATAAAATATAGGCATTACAGTAGCTGTGTCTGAAAAACACAGAGGTAAAAGAGGCCTACACTGGAAGGGTACTTTACTTTGTTGCAAATTCTGGGTGTAAATGCTGGAGGAGAATATATATCACCTAGAGGTGCGTAGAGGGAAATTGGAGCTTTTGGCTTTTAGGCGAAAGAAAAGATAAAAAGGAAAGGAGCAGAGATTTTTGGACACACAGACTTTTGGGGAGAGGAGAGGAGAGAATGGCAGGTGGGTAAAGAATAGTCTGAGTGACCAGGCTGGGCAGAAGTCCCCTGGAAGTGAGCTGGTGGTGGCAAGGAGCTAGTGTGATTGATAGAAGAGTGGCTATGTGTAGAGTATGGCACTGCAGTAAGGTGGCATAGTGAGCTAGTACCTGGAGATGGCCAGGGATTTGGAATGCTGATTTGTGCATCAGCAATTATGAAAAAAGTTTGAAACACGTTGGGGAAGTGGAGCTGCTCAGAACACTGGAGAGGAGAGAGAAGCAAAGAGAAGACGTTGGAGAAAGACTGAATTTGCAGAGTGTCTGCCTCAGATTTGGAGGGGCAAAGGAACACCATCTTGGACATGTGTTTGGGATTTTTGGACTAAATGGTGACTGAGGTAAGATAACTAGCCACTTGTGACAGTGAGGACTTTTCGTTTTCCCTATTAAATTCCCTTATAAATAAAACTGTGTTGTTGAACTGCATTTGAGTGGCAACTAGTATGTGTGGGTGAAGCGGACTTGTGGTTTGTTAGTTAGCAGTTTTTGCTCCCGTTCTTCCTGGTATCAACATGTTTGATGTGATATTATTATATGTAGTGATAAAGAAGGTGCAGGATTATTTTGGACCAACATAGCTATGTTGGATTTGAAAACAAAGAGGGGGGAATGAAGCCATGACCCCAAGATGGGCATTGCATTTGTTCCCAATATGGGCAGTGTATTTGTTCATAAAATATAGGCATCACATTAGCTGTGTCTGAAAAACACAGGTCTAAACAGGAAGGGTACTTTTGTTTTGTTGCAAATGCCAGGTATGGACATGGAAGAGAGAGTGTATAACCTAGAAAGTGTGTAGAGGGAAGCTGGAGCCTTTGGTTTTCAGAAGAAAAAAATATATATATATATATACATGTATATAAATAAAGGAGCACAGACTTTTGGGACAGGAACTTTTGGGAAGGAGAGAGAGGAAGCAAGTTTGGAGAGCTCAGAGGTTTTGGCTCTTGGAGGAAAAGGACCCAGAAATGGAGTCTTCTGGGGTTCTCCCAGCACTGGGCCCGGAAGGGTTGGGGGCCATGTGAAGGAGGAGGATAGGTGATGCTGACGATGTGCTGAACCACTGTGCAACTGGAGAGACGTGAGCTGAACCTCGTGTTGGGAGTGACGGAGGACCAAAGGACAAGGAAGTAACTTGGTGATTCGAACTGAGGTAAACTCCATGCAGCTCCCTGAGGAGCAGAATTGGGGTTCCTTTCTGTTTGGGGGTACTTGTGTGGGTGTGGACTACTACACTGTTTTTCCCCTTACTGTAAACAAACTTGTGTGTTAATCCTTCTTGCTGTTTGATCTCTGGGCAACTGCTTGTGCACAGGTGGGAGAACCCACATTGACAAAAATCTATAAAAAGAGTAGTTCCCTACCATGGTAACAATAGCTGTTTCCTAACACCATTCCAGATGTAATGCGTGACAACAATTGGTAGTTGCAAAATGGAAACACTAAGTCAAAATACCTAAAACCATTTCAAATGGCAAAAAGACTCTATACCAAGTCACACACATTTTCAAAAGTCCCCCAGGAAGACAGGACTTCACCCAGGAGGACAGTGCTTCAGAGAAAAACACAAAGAGACCAACGGGCCTGGACATTTAGAAGAATCAAGAATCTTACTGGTTGATCCATTCCCTCCTCAAGGTTTTCCACAAAGCAGTAGATTAAGTACATATAACCACTGTTAGAATATCTCAACAATGCTATCCTCCCAGAGATTCTCACAGATTCATTCTGGGAGCTGTTACAGACCATATTGGGCTCATGCTGTGAAACGAGGAATACTTCATTTCATTATTTCATCTGTTTCCACAACACTGGAGACAGGACAGGCATGATTACCTCTGGAGAGTGACAGCATCATCATTCCTCCAATGTTTAGCTAAAGAAACCTTCCTTGGGAGATAGCAGCCAATTTGTGAGTACACACCCTGCTCTCAATTACCTCATAGGAACCAATATTTTACCCAATTTTATTGTACCCTCACCATTTGCCTATTTTGTAGAATTAATCATAAATTGTGCTTTGTATTCTATAAATAGCCCCTTATGAATAAACTGTTGTCTGGTCCATGCTTCCAGGCAATCCTTAGCTGTTGTAGCTAAGCAATCTCTTTCATTGTCCTTTCTTGTACCCTGTACTCAGCTCTCAATAGGCTCATGTTTTACTTAGCTAGAAGGGTTGGGGAACAGAGACTGGCAATGCTGGGGTGTTTTGCAGTATCCCAGGGCAAACTGATGCACAGGGGTGAACCTAAGCCCGATTTATCTGTCTAGAAACATCCTGTATGCACATTCTCTTTTCTGTTTCTGACATACCATAGTAATAAAGTGAAGTCATGACCCCAACCTGGGCAGTATTAAAATTCAGGCATTGCTGCCATTAGCTATATCTGAAAAACACAAAAAATGTCCTAAACCAGATAAGGGCAACCCTTTTTTTTTTTTAAACTTTGTTGCAAATTTTGGATGGGGAAGAGAAAATGAAGCACCAAGAGGGTAGGGAGAGGGAAATTGGAGCTCTGGTTTGGAAGAGGGGGGGAGAGAAGATAAAAAGAAAGGAGCAGAGCTGGAACACCGATTTTGGAAAGGAAAGCAGAGGCAAGTTCGAAGATCTTGGAGGTTTTGGCTACTGAAGGAAAAGGACCCAGAAGCGGAGTCTTCTGGGGGCTCTCCCATAATTCAGCCCAAAGGGTCAGCAGCTGTGTGAACGTGGAGAAGAAGCGACCCTGATAGTGCTGAACCACCATGCATCCCGGATAGACCAGAGTTGAACCTTGTTTTGGGGGAATTTACTTTATGCTGATTGAAGTGATGGAGGACCAAAGGACAAGGACATAACTTGGTGATTTCAGACTGAGGTCCACTAGGACTGATATAAACCCCATATAGTTCCCTGAGGAGCAGAAGTGGGTTCCAGTCTGTTTGGGATAATAGTGAGAGTGTGGATTATTAGACTCTTTTAGCTTGCTTTTCCCTTTTCTGTAAATAAACCTTTGTTTACCTTTATTGTTAAGGTTTAATCTCCAGGCAGTTGCTTGCGTGTAGGTGGAGAACCCTCAGTGACAAAAATTAAAAAGGGGGAATCCCCTACTCTGGTAACAAAAATAATTTTTTTTCATTTATTTGTTTTTATTTTTCCTATAGTTTGCTTATATACCTCATGTTTATATGCATGGTTCTCCTCTCTCCTCCCTCTTCCTTTTCCCCTGGTCCCCCCCCCCCCTTTCTGGTTACTCCAGTTCCTTTCTTGTCATCAGTTGTTGGTTGATGATTTGTATTTTTTTCTGAACCACTGTCCTCCTGGGTGAAGTCCTGTCTTCCTAGGGGACTGCAGACCAGGCTGATCAGTTCTTCAGTTCTCCATGAATACCCTTAGAGCAGGTGGCCCTTCTGAACATGTTGGCAAATCTCCTCTTAGTCTGGTGTATTGAGTGACTCCATTTCTTACTGACACTTTGTGACTTTGCTACCCCATTGAGATGGGGGAGCTCCTTGTTCATGTTGAAAGTGTCTCTGGGTGGGGAGTTTAGCCCTGGCACCAGAAATGTTGTTGGTGTTTCTTGGTGACATGTCTTTACTCTCATCCACAACTGTCTTATGTCTCAAAGTTCCAACCATGATCTTTTTAGGCAGGTCATGAGTGTGTTCAGGCCCTTTATTTCTCTGTCTCTTCCAGTATATCTGTATCTGGGATTTTTCATTGTTGTTCAAACTGAGGAATGGCTGAGGTGAGAATGCATCACAGGGGGACCCCCTAGCCCGTGCACCAGCAGTTCTCTGACCCCTACCTCCCCAATCTGTAGGAGAAAGGGGCAGAGCCCTGGGACACATGGAGTTAGCTAAGTAGGTCTAGCTCCTCAACCCCCTTACCTCCCTGGAGAGGAGCAGCTTACAGGCTCCTCTTGTGCCCTCTGCTTCAGAGAGCGCTCCACAATCTTACATAGCTACCTAGTAGAGTTTCATTGAGGCAAACTACTCCTGTGTTCTGGGGATCCTAACAATGTGTGTGACTTTTACCCTGTCCCTTTCTAATGTAACTTAACCTAAGTAAGGAAAAGGAAAAAGTATATGTATCAGATAAGGGTATTATTGTCTTACTCTAATATTTTTTAACTCACTTCCAATTTTTAATAAACTAATTCTCCTTTACATAAAATTTTATTCATTTCCATTTGTTTTTAAAACTACATACTTTTGAGAATAGTTTCACACTTCAATGGGTACGTTTGTTTCACTCACCCACCATATAAGTTCCAGTCATTACATGATCACATTGACCATTTTTCCTGCTTAGAGTATGATTTTCTTCTCAGCAGTGAGAAGAAAGAACAAACTCCCACAGCATGTTCTTCACAAATTTTAAGTTTTGAGAACAAATGTTGACTTTTGACACCAAAAGTTTTACCTTTGGTTTTTTTAAGATTCAAAACTAAAAAGTTTCTTTATTCTGAAACTGGGAATGTTGTCTTATATTTCTTGATTTTGTGCAGATATTTCTTGATCTAGTGTTTCTCTTGCAAATCACAAGGGGAAAGAATATTTAATATCTACTAGTGCCTGAATTGAGCAAGTGGGTAGAAGTCAAGTGTGAGAACATAAAGAAGAAAAAAATATTATTAACCTTAGGTAAGGTGTAAAAATATCATTAGTCTACATCTGGTTTTTCCTCTATTACTAGGTATGAAATATGATCTGTAAAGTAAAATTTAATTAACCTGAAACATAAGGAATCCTGGTCCCATTTAGTCATGAGAAAAAAGGAAAAGATTAAATAAATGAGGAATTTATTGCTTTGTTAGAATCAGGGCTACTTGAAATTAGGTAAAGGGGGGGAATATTCCATTGTTTTTTCCATAATAGATAATAACAGAGGAAAGAAAAAAAAATAAAGCAGTCAGGGGAATCCCAAGGAGTATGTGATTTCTCAGGAGGCAAATTACCTTAAGTCCCAGAGACTAGGGAAAAAAGGAACATTGGAGAAAAGACAGAATATGATGAACTGGGTCAGAAAACAGTGTTAGGACATCTAGAACATTTGCTCTTCTGTTCTTATAGATAGGAAATAGACCTGAAACAGAACAGACCTCAGATTAATAGATTCTAGAATGGTCATATACCCTCATCATGTTTTTTCCCAATTCTCCAACCACACATGTATCCATAATCTCCTCCCATTTTCCTTCCTCTTGTACTTTCTCCAATTCCTAGCTCTGAGCAGTCTGAATCCTTACCTTCCTTCCTATGGTTCAATTCACAAAGGCCCTTGGTGTCTGGTGGTCCCACCTGAGCGCAGACCTTGGATAATGAAGATGGTGCCCACCACAATTCCCACAAGGCCCACAGTTAACCCAAGGGCACAGATAACAGTCTCCATGAGCTCTGACATAGGGGCTGGAATCTCAGGTTCTGTGAAAGTGAAGTTGTGGTGTGAGAAAAATACAGAAATATATATGGAAGTGAGAAATATATAATGTGCATAGGACAGGGTAAGAGTGGTGGTGGTAATTTTACAAAGACTTGAGGCACCAGGATAGGAGAAAAAGTGAAGTCTGAAATATGGAAAAAAGTTTTGATTCATGAAATGGGCTGAAAGACAGGATGTCTAGACTGATAGAAAAGAGATGACAATAAAAAGGGACAGAACTCATACCTACCCCAGTGTTTCAGAAGTGGCTCCTCCAGGCCCCAATGTTCCACCTTGCAGTCATAAACATCATCATCAGAAGGGAGGAAGGTGAGATAACTCATTTTGAGGAAGGAATGATCACTTTTGGTGAGGAAGCTTGTCTCAGACACACCCTCTGTGATTGAGTGTCCATTGACCAACCATGTGATGTTGATCACAGGAGGGTAGATGTTGTCCACAGCACAGATGAGGATGTTGGGCTGGCCCAGTATCACAGGAACCTTGGGGAACACAGTCACCTCAGGAACATCTGTGGTGAGGAGACAGACTAGTAAGACTAGTATAAATTTTAAGCATCTCTGCCCTGACCTTCCATACTGCCTCTTAAGGAGACCTCCCACCTACTTTTCTTTATCTGACTGTCGAAGAGTTCATTTTGCTTCTGCTTGGGAAACACTGTACACACCTATACTTTGTCCTCATGCCTTTCTCTCTGTAGACTTGCATACTGAGTTAACTATGGGACCTTCTTTTTGAAGTGTTCACAGATTGTTTTATGGGAGTAAAAATTCTTGTATTACATAGAAATATGTGATTTTGAGATGGGAGAATGCATTTTCAATAATAACTATGAGACTATCTGAGAACTCCTCAGGAATGAAAGAATTTTGTAGAGTAGTGAAGGGCATATATCCCTAAGAAAGAAGGGAACAAGATCTAATGTGAAAGGGTAGATTTCCAGAGAGGCAGAATGGTGGACACATACCGTTGGTAGCAAAGGTATAGTTGGAGCGTTTAATCCAAATATCCAAGTTGTGTTTTAGTGTAGCTATGCTTTCCAGTCCACCCTGTGGGTCAAAATCTCCAAATTTTCTAAGTCCAGGAAGCCGCCAGACAGTCTCCTTCTTTTCCAGGTTCACATAGAACTCCTCATCGCCATCAAATTCAAAGGTGTACTGGCCAGAGGAACCATAGGACTGATAGAATGCTGCACCATAGGAGGCAACGTGGTCAGCTGATGGGTGAGCGCAAGGACCAGGTGGGTGGAAAACAGAGAGAGAAAAGAAGTGTTAAAAAAGTGACATAACCAGTCAAAAAATAATATCTAAAAAGACACTTCTCCAAAGAGGAAATACAAATGACCAACAGGCATATGAAAAAATGTTCAACATTACTAATAATCAGGGAAATGCAAATCAAAATCACAATGAGATAATATCTTACACCAATAAAAATGGTCAATATAAAAAAAATAGGCAACAAGTGCTGGTGTAGATGTGGCGAGAAAGGAACACTTTCATACTGCTGGTGGGAATACAAACTGCTCCAGTCACTTTGGAAAGCTGTGTAGAGGACCCTTAAACTACTGAAAATGGAACTACCATTTGACCTAGCAATCCCACTTCTAGGAATCTACCCAAAGGTTACAAAAACTTTAATCTAAAATGACAGCTGTATCTGGATGTTAATTGCAGTGCTATTTACAATAGTCAGAATGTGGAAGTAAACCAAATGCCCCAAAGTAGATAAATGGTTCAGAAAGCTGTTTTATACATACAAAATGGAATATTATACATCAATCAAAATAGACAAACATGTCATTTGCAGCAACATGAACGGAGCTAGAAGGAATCATGCTAGCAGAAATAAGTCAGAAAGAAAAAAGAGAAATAGTGGATGGTCTCACTTTTATATGAGAGATAAAGTGAAAACAAACAAATGAAGGGAGAAGTAAAATTTAAAACTAACTTCCAGCAAAACTGAAGCATAGAATATGAGAGGGGGAGAGGGAAGGGGTAGAATGGGCACAAAAGATTAAGATGATAGTTCACATGTGATAAGGTGGTGTGAGAACCTTGGGGTAGATAATGATGCAAAATAAATAATAAAACAAAACCAAATACATACATGTAATAAAAACATTATAGATAAAAAATAAAAAAAGTGACAGAAGAAACTTTCAGATATTGTGAATTCCAATACAAATACAAAATCCCAGCACCTGCTTTCTCCCAACTCAGTTTTGGTAGTTGTCCAGCTAGGCTCTCATCTGTCTTTCCAGTATAAAGCATTCCCCACAGGGGCATAATTTCACAGGTCTTGTTTATTGCTATTCCTTGTATGCCTATGTATGTTCAATGCAGGATACACCGTAAGCTTATGCTAAAATTTGCTATGGTGTAACAGAAAAAAGAATGAATTATCATAGTTTTAGCTTTCCCATTTGATTTAATTTACTTCCTCTGATTCATAGGTTTTCTCTCTCACTTCATTTGGTGATCAGTTAATAACACATTCATTGTAGTTCCTCTTCCTACAAGACTAACTCAACGCAGAACATTTTCTCCACAGGGATTTATTCTTTTATTAACCAAGAAAAAAATGCATGGAAACTTATTTTTTAAAAACATGTCTACTAACTACAGAGTATAAGAAAGAGTATGGTGAGTACAGCCTCAATATTAGGAAGCATATAAATATCAAATAATGATTTCAAAGTCTTTGTTAGCAGCTGTGATCCATAATGGAAAGTGCCTTATTCCTAATGAAATAAGAAGTGAAATCATTATTGGATTATGTATTTCTGGTATTTGTCATTCCTCTTTTTCTCCTCTAGGGAAATTACTAAACCTTTCCTTTTTCTTACTCAACAGTTGTATTCAGTGGGTTACAAGGTCAACTGTTGCAGCTCTTTTTTTCAGATGTGAGGATACCAAAGTAGAAGAGTAGCTGGTAGGTATGACTCCACTCAAATGAAACTAGTTGAATGATTTTATCAAAACCCAAAGGAATTTTTGCTATTTCCTTTCTTTTCTTCCTCATTTACTGAGCTCAAAAAGGTGTCAGACATTGCAGGGCACAAGGAGTAAAATTCCAGACAACATGGTCCTGCTGTTGAGGAACTGACTGAATAGTGGGAGCAGCAGAATATAGAGGAGCAAAGTTTCATGATGTGAATATCCATCAGTCTTACATTCTAGCTTCTTCCACAAGCACCTTGTCTGCCAATCAACCAAACTATATGATCCTTTTCTGTTGCTCAGTCTTAGCAGTGGTCTATTTTCCTACTTGAAATGAAGCCATCTTTTAGGATTTCCCAGATACCTCTAATTCATTCTTAAAATTTGTTTTTTTTACCAACATTTTAACTCACTTCTCTCATTAAACCCCTCGATCCTAATGTATTGCTCTCCACATTTATCTACTCCTCAGCCACCCCATTTTCTTTCATTCCCAATGTGACCCCCTTGGTCAATGACTTAAAAGACCCCAACAGAGTCTTCTTATTCTTGCAATGTATCTTCATAACTACTTTTTCAAACATGAATATAAGCAATTAGTCTTCTTTTTTGGAAGTTGGGTTGCTGACTGTTGATGAATAATCTCACATTGCTGGGCTAACTGGAACCAGTTCACTGTTATGGTTTCAGCCTCTGCTGAGTTGTTGTTCAGTTCAGTAATGCCCCTTTTGCGTCCATGTACCCTATATTTTCCCCTAGCTTAATCTGAACATCCTTTAGGTGGGAGGAAGAGATACCATATTTTTCCATCTCTGAATCCCTTGCTGTGTGCTAAAAATGTACACTGAATTTTAGTTACTTTCTTGAGGATCACAGAAATTTTTGGGAAAACTGAGTGATATTGGGTTGAAAAGGGGCAGAAACCGCTAACTAGCACACCAGAGGAAAAAACCTTTTAAAATGCTTCTGCCAGTCACATTCCCTTATGGATGTCACTCAACATGTTGCAGTTGCCACTCAAAATGCAGTTTAACAGGGATTTTATTTACAATGGAATATTAACAGAGAAAACACAAGGTGTCCAAAGCCACAAGTGGCCAGTTATCTTACCCCAGTCACCATTTTCAGTCCCAAAAGTTCCAAAGACATGTCCAAGATGGTGCCCCTTTGCCCCTTCAAACCTGAGGCGGGCACTCTACATTCTTTCCCCAGCATCTTCTCTTTGTTTCTTCTTTCTCCATGTTCCACACTGCTCTGCTTCTCCAAGGTGCTTCAAAATTTTCCACAATTGCTGGTACACAAATTAGCTTTCCAAATCTCTGGGGATGTCCAGGTACCAAGTCACTATGACACCTTGCTGCAGTGCGACACTGTCCACACTGGCCACTCTTTCATTGGTCACCATGGCTCCTTGCCACCACCAGCTCACTCTTCCACGGGGCTTCTGCCCAGGTGGTCACTTAGGCTACTCTTTACCTGCCTGCCATTCTCTCTCCTCTCCTCAGAAGTCTCTCTAGTCTCTGCTCCTTTCCTTTGCCTAAAAGCCAAAGGTTCCAATTTTCCTCTACACACCCCCTTGGTGATAGATTTTCTCTTCCTCACCTGTGATTTGCAACAAAGTAAAAGTACCCTTATCTTCATGAGGATCAAATGAACATTAAGATCAGCTGTGACCAGAGCTGCATTACTGAAGTCAGGACCCCTATATGGGCAGTTTTAAAATTTACTCATTTATGCCATTAGCTGTGCCTTGAAAAGACAGAGGTGAAAGATAGCCTAAACAAGATAAGGGTACTTTTACTTTGTTGCAAGTCCCAGGTGGGGAAGAGAACATGCATCACCAAGAGGGTGTGTAGAAGGAAATTGAAGCCTTTGGCTTTTAGGAGAAAGAAAAAGAGATAAAAAGGAAAGGAGCAGAGAGGGAGAGAAACGCTTTTGGGGAGAGGAGAGACGTGAAGAATGGTAGGTGGGTAAAGAGCAGCTTGTGTGACCAGACTGGGCAGAAGCCCCCTGAAGAGTGAGCTGGTGTTGACAAGGAGCCATGGTGGCTAGTATAAGAGTGGCTGGTGTGGAGAGTGTGGAACCACAGTAAGGTGGCATAGTGATCTGGTACCTGGAGATGGCCAGGGATTTGGAAAACTGATTGGAATCAGCATTTTTCTTGAAGAAGTTTGAAGAGGCTTGGAGAAGTGGAACAGCTCAGAAAGCTGGAGAAAGAAGAAAAGAGAAGGCTCTGGAGAAAGACTGGACTTTGTAGAGTGTCTGCCTCTCAGCTTTGGAGGGGTAAAGGGCACCATCATGGACATGTGTCTTCGGGACCTTTGGGACTAATAATGGTTACTGGATAACTGGCCACTTGTGGCTATAAAGACTTTTCGTTTTCCTTGTTAAATCCCTTGTAAATAAAGCCCTGTTGTTAAATTGCATTTTCATGGGCAGCTACTACACATGGGTGGTAGGAATCTAAGGGAGCCTGGGTGGCAGAAACTGCATTTTAAATGTGGTTTGTTGGTTGGTGGCTTTTGCCCTTTTGGACCCAATTTCATTATGATTTGCAAATCCTTAGCATTATTGCTTTTGTGGAGCTTTCTTTTGTAGAAATATATTAAAAATCATAATTTATGTGCATATTAATTTAGAGACAAATTTAGTCTATTCTGGATTAAAGATTAAAAATTCTCTCCTAATGTAATTGTTTAGTTCAGTTTTAGCATAAAACATTTTCATGGGTCCTACAAGCCTTTCTCATTCGAATTTTACAAACCCACTCTTCAAGTTTAAATCCACATAGAATAGAGCCAGAGAGAGAATCTGGAGGAAAGATAAAGGAAATGTGTGAAGAGAGGATGGAAAGAGTTGAACAGTGAGGGCACACTGTTCATGGAACCAATAATTAATTGATGTTTGCCCATTTTCCACTTATAGACATCTCTAGGTGGAAGAACAGGTGATTTGTGCTAATCTACAATTTAATTTTATTTTCCAAATTTTCATCATAAATTTTTTAATTTATCTTAAAATACAAATAAAGATATTTCTTATTTTGTTAAAAGACAAGCTTTACCTGTTGTAACAATAGCAAACAATAAAAATAATCACTGATATTTATATTCACAGAAAACATACATGCTTATTTTTCTTAATTATTTGTGAGGTGATTCATGAGGTAATTGAGATTAACTGAGAAATACATGACAAAATGACTTGTGTAAAGGCATTTATTTGGGCTTGCTAATTCACTCTCACTGTAGTAGTTCCATCATGGAGAAGTGTATATTTCTGAGCTGAGGTCATCCTTCTTTATATCTAATTAGTATACGCAATTCTTGTGAAGCTGGGATATGGGATATGGGCAGTGTTGAAGCAGGGTCCCCCAGTATGGGCAGTGTTAAAATTTAGGCATTGATGCTATTAGCTGTGTCTGAAAAACACAGAGGTAAAAGATGGCCTAAACAGGATAAGTGTACTTTTACTTTGTTGTACATTTCAGGTGGGGAAGAGAAAATGCATCACCTAGGGGTTGTATAGAGGAAAATTGGAGCCTTTGGCTTTTATGGGAAAAAAAGGGGGAGGAGGTAAAAAGGAAAGGAGCAGAGATGGAAAGAGAGACTTTTGGAGAGAGGAGAGGCATGAGAATGGCAGGCGGGTAAAGAGTAGCCTGAGTGACCAGGTTGGGCAGGAGCCCCCTAGAAGAGTGAACTTGTAGTGACAAGGAGCCAATGTGGCCAGTAGAAGAATGGCTGATGTGGAGAGTGTGGCATAGTGAGCTGGTACCTGGAGATAACCAGGGATTTAGAAGGCTGATTTGTGCACCAGCATTTTGTTGAAGAAATTTGAAGAGCCTTGGAGAAGGAGCAGCTCAGAAAGCTGGAGAAAGAAGATGCTGGAGAAAAAGTGGAGTTTGCAGAGTGCCTGCCTCTCAGTTTTGGAGAAGCAAAGAGCATCATGGACATGGATCTTTGGGACCTTTGGGACTGAAAGTGGTGACTGGGGTAGGATAACTATAACTGGCCACTTGTGGCTTTAAGGACTTTTGTTTTTTTCTGTTAAATGCCTTGTAAATAAAACTGTTGATAAACTACATTTTACTGGCAACTGCTATGCCCAGGTGGTATGAATCTGAGGGAACTTGGGTGGCAGAGGCCACATTTTAAATGTGGCTTGTTTGTTGGTGGCTTCTGCCCTAATAGGCTCGATTTCACTTGGAACTACTTACCCTCAAATAAACTATAGGGAAAATATGTAAAAAGCAACAAAAGCTGTTAGGGAATTTAGGATCATCACGGCACGAAATTATTATAATAAGACATTTACTTTTAGTAATACCCTTTGAGTCAATCATGAAAGAATGCTTCTAAGCTATACTCAATTGATTCAGTATCAGGAAATAAACAATGTCCTTGGCGAACTCTGCAACAGCAGAAGTAGCAAAAAAGAGTGGTTTGAGATTCTGGTTTCCTGAAGAAAAATAACTAATTTTTAGATCTGTTTAATACTGAGAAGGTATTTGAGGAGTCTTCTTGGGTGAATTACTCAGGATTTTTTCCTCCATTACTCTGTATAGGCACCTGAAGTAGTCTGTCTTCCCCTTAATTGTGTGATCCAGTGGGTGTGCTTAAGTGTGCACACCTGAGAATAAGAAATAAGTACTATAGGGGCACTGTGAGCATGTTCAAAAGTATGAGCATGAGATAGAGTACCAGAGAGAACAAGCTTGAGAGAATGCCCAGGAGAGTGATTGAGAAGGTGTGTGAAGACTCCTGGGAGTTGGGAGGCTCACCTGTCTCCCAGCCATCCCAGTAATGGCCCTAACCTGCCTGGTGTGTCTGTGTAATTGCTAGAACCAAGAAAGAGGCAGCTTGCACTACAATTGGCAACGAGGGTGGTTAGTTACAGTACCAGTCTCTATATTTCTTTGAGAATTTCTGTCTTTTCCCTCTTCCATTATCTGTTACTCAGCTCTACTCTCCACATCCCTTAATCATGTACTTACCCACAATGTCTTCACCTCCATAAGAGTTCACCATGGTGATAAGGGTGAGGGCCACCAGACACAGAATTCTATGTAGAATCATCCTCTTATCAATGTATTCTCAGCAGCTGTTCTGAGCTAAAGAGCAATGGTGGGAACTAGACTGAGAAGGAAATCTAAAAAGCGCTGATAAGTTCTGGTCAATCACAAAAATCTCCCCTGATGACACATCAGTTGCCAGTTGAAGACTTTGTAAAAAGAGGCTTGGAAGAAATTGGGAAATCCCCTGGTTCTGTTGCAACCTCCACTCAGAATAAATCTCTACTCAGAGTGAACCTGAGGAAATTTTATGTGAAAGGAAGGACAAGGTTTTCTATTTCTCTTTTAAATGTTATTTGACATTATAATTTTAAAGTATTTATTAATTTTTAATTGATTACATATATATATTTACATCATCATATACAGCAAGGTTCTCCTACTACCATGTCACTTGTGAATCATCTAGTTCTTGAGCTCACTCCTCTCAATTTCACCCTCCCATTTTGTATGCTTTAGTTCTGTTGTCGTGTTTGTTAGTTTCAACGTTTTCTTGTCCTTGTTTGTTTTCCCTATATCCCAATATACATGAGACCTTCTTTTTTTTTTTGCCATCAAATATATTTTATTTTTTTCTTTATTTATATATAAATTTCACAACTTTGTAATCTCAAGGGTTTGCCT
>PVHY01026578.1:0-17134 GCA_004024945.1 Uropsilus gracilis
GGGGGGGTGCAGATTCCGGACAGGAAGGTTATCTTGGTAGCTTGTATTAGCGACTGGTCACTTTTCAGCAAAGTGATTCACAGCTCACTGTTCTAAGGACATGCAAATAATTTAATAGAACTTTACCAACAGGCCGGGCACGGTGGCTCGTGCCTGTAAGCTTCAGCCTATGAAGCGGTTGGGGCTAGGGATCACAGTTTGAGTCCTTCCTGGGGCCCGTAGCGAGACCTATTTCCAAAAAAAAATAGCTGGGCGTGATGATGCGTGCCTGTAATCCCAGCTACCTGGGAAGCTGAGGCTGGGGATTGCTTGAATCTGTGGTACCCCGGGCAATGAGAGTCTGCGGTTCCACGGGCAAAAAGAGCGAGACCTAGTCTCAAAAAAAAGAACTTTCCCAACAATGAGGACCCTTTAAACACCCTCCATTTCTTGTCTGTGACTCTGCTCAGCTGGTCTGCAGGTTTTATACCAATGGTTCTTGCTTCTGAGGACCTGCACCTGTGTCTTTTTAGCACCCATCTTTTTTAGTTTTTTTTTTTGAGACTAGGTCTTGCTATGTTGCCCCGGATGGGTCTCGAACCCACGAATTCAAGCGATCCCTAGCCTCAGCCTCCCAGGTAGCTGGAATTACAGGCACCTGCCATTGCACCCAGCTGCTTTTTTGAGACCAGGTCTTGCTATGTTGCCCAGGGTAGTCTCAAACCCACGAACTCAAGCCGTTCCTGGCCTCTTGCCTTCCAGCACTTGGATTACAGGTGCGCGCCACCACACCCAGCTAAAACCCATCTTTCTGCCTCAGCCTGGGCCTGTGACTGCCCCAGCTCTCGTGGCCGGAGGTGCCTACCCCCTGCTGCCTGAGCTCTCTTCCCTCAGTGGGGGGTACTTCCCCCAATTTTGACCACCACTACTTTTCTTGAGATAAGAGCACTTTTGTTCTCACTTGTACTTTTACTTATACTCTGATAGGGAAATAAAGGGAGTGATCGTACTTGTGAAGACCTTACAAAGAAGTTTTTCTTGCTCTTTCTCTGCCCCGCCCCTCTCCCCAAGTTGGGGTGAGCTGGTCAGCGTGGTCTCCCCCTCCTTCAGTATACTTCCTGCCTCTGTCCGAAGCTGCTTAAGGAGCTGGAAACAGATGCCTTTTATTGCCATTTTTTTTGAGCTACAATTCCTATAACATACATCCCATCCCCATTTAGTGTACAGTTGAGTGTTTGGGGAATATTTGGAGAGTTGTGCAGCCAATACCAGCCTTTCAGATGCTTCCCACCACCTCCCAGAGAAGCTGTGCCTGGTAGCACCACCCTCCCTCTGTCCTTGCCGCCATCCCCTCATCTGTAGGCAACCCCTGGTCTTTCTGTTTCTGTGGGTCAGCCTGATCCAGACGTGTTTTATACGTGGAAGCATCAGTGTGTGGCCGTTCCCATCTGACCTCTTTCACTTAACAGCATCCTCAGAGGTCAGCCTGCTTGTCATAGTAGGTGTTGGGTCCTCGACCTCTTTTAGATCTGTGCAGCGTGTCTTGTATAGACATGCCGCACCTTGTTTATCATTCAGCAGTTGAGGAACACATCGGCCCACTTTTTGGCTGTGGCGAATGATCCTGCGAGGCACAGGTTTTTGTGTGAATCATGAAGATTTTAAGAGGAAGTCTTTTTATCATGAGCTGTGATTTTATACCATATGCACATCCATATCATATATGATACTCCGTTTTCTTGATGGTGTGTCTTTTGGGGTTCAAAACTCTTTGATCATGATGAAATCTAGTCACTTGTTCTCTTTTCCTTTTGTCACTTGTTCTTTGGGGTACAACGTAGCAGTCATTGGCCAACAAAAGGAAACAGGATAGTGTTGGCTCTTCTTGCACTGTGGATATTTGCTCCCTTTTCAGCGAATTTGTATATGTAGAGGACATAAATTCCTTCTTTTCCCTCTTGTTGGCTATGTCACTAATTGTTCCAATACCATTTGTTGAAAGGCCTGTTCTTTTCCCCACTGACTTACCATGGCACCATCTGAAAATTTTTGGGATGTTTCTGTGAAATGCAGTCGCTAAACTGGTTAGTCTATTTTGTTGATGATCTGCATGTATTGACGGGCATTCACATTTCAGTATTGTAGTTTGGTGCTTCTCAGCATTTCTGGTGGGCGTGAGTTTTCATAGAAAGTTTTAATACTTGGTGTTGCACCACAGACTGACCAATTTGTAAAATATACTAAATTCATTAGAAAAACAATCCTGTGCTTATGGCTGCCACAGCAACGGCCCATCCTGACACACGTTCCTCAAGGTAGCGCTCACTCTCAGTTTCTGTGCTGAGTCACCTGTGTGGTATTTCAGTACCTGGACTGACAGGTGGCAGACAGACAGACGGCACACAGACAGGTGGCAGGCCGGTGCCGGTTTGTGTGCCATGCAGGAAGTATCCCAGTGTGGATAGCTCCCTCTCAGTCTGCTCATCTCTTGTTGGGTTTGTCCACGCCAGTGTTGCTCAGATCTGGGCTTTGGTGGGCCTCGCCAGGGCCCCTAGCACTGGGCACAGCAGATACTGCTGCTGCATTGCTCTCCCCCCAGGGAAGGGAGGTTGCTTGCCAGAGGCAGACTGAGGAGGTATTTCTTGAGACTAAGTCTCGCTATGTTGCCCTGGGTAGTCTCGAACCTGTGAACTCAAGTGATCCCTGGCCTCTTGCCTCCCAGCGCTTGGATTATAGGCGCATGCCACCACACCTGGCTGAGGAGGTGTTTCTAAGTAGCCACCGCAGGAAAAGAAACCTGTTCTGGGGGCTGCTGGAGTGTATCTGTTCCTCTAACCCAAATTCTGACTGAGTGCCAAGTTCATCCTTGTCCTCAAGGAAATCACAAGCCTAAACAGAAGTGGGAGGAGGAAAGAAACTCCTCTAACCCCAGCTTATGTCCTGGGAATACATAAGATAGAATGGGAAACAGCCTCGACATTCTTGCAGACCAGAGAAAGCAGTGCTGTTATCAGAAATGCAATTCTTGAAGAGTTTGCAAGTGGGAAACTACTTTTGACACAGTAGGGGAAGATAATCGCCTCAAAAAATTGAATCTACTCATTGACTCCAAGGTTAAGTGCCGGGTGCATAAAAATAAGACACCAGCCAGACATGGTGGTGCGCGCCTGTAGTCCAAGCACTGGGAGGCAAGAAACCTGGGATCACTTGAGTTCACGGGTTTAAGACTACCCTGGGCAACTAGCGAGACCTGGTCTGGAAAAAGCAGCCGGGTGTTGTGGCGAGCGCTTGTAATCCCAGCTATCTGGGAGGCTCGGGATCACTTGAGTTTGGGAGATCGGGACTCCCGGACGACATAGCAAGACCTAGTGAAGAAAGAAAGGAGGGAGGGAAGGAGCGCGGGCCGACACCAAGTTTCAACAATGGTTGTCCCTGGAAAGTGGGAGCTTTTGGGTTTGGCTCTTGATTTTCTATTTTACAGTAACAGAACCTCCTACCTATCCTTCCAGCTTCCTCAGCAGCTCTGTAGCAATTTTTTTCCCTCTTTTTTCTTTTCTTTCTTTCTTTCTTTTTGGAGACCAGGTCTCGCTATGTTGCCCTGGGAACCGCAGGCTCACATTGCCCAGGGTACCACGAACTCAAGCGATCCCCAGCCTCAGCCTCCCAGGTAGCTGGGATTATAGGCACCTGCCACTGTGCCTGGCTATTTTCTGAGACTAGCTTTCGCTATGTTGCCCTGGGCAAGTCTTGAACCCGCAGACTCGAGCTATTCCTAGTCTCAGCTGCACTCTAGGCTGTGCTTAAAGGCACGCGCTGCCGTGCCCGGCTTGCAACGATTCTTTGCCTTCCTCATCATTTTGTTCTTCCCACCTTTTCTTTGTTCTTATGGCTTGTCCGGGAGGGCAGGACTCATCCAGGGCTCCGTGACGCCTCTGTGACATGCCGACTGTTCTCTCTGTAACTGCATGCAGGGCAGTTTCCCTCAGAAACTCACGATTCTTTTCGTTGCTTCTGTCACCGACTTAAAGCCACAGAGCGTATAGAACATAGGGTTACGCACACATTTTAAAAGTAGTGATGCTGTGTCTGCCTTAAAGGAACTGCTTTGGATAGGACCCAAAACAAAGGTGACGAGCAGGCAGGGGCGGTTCCTGTGAGTGACATCCAGGCGGCGTGAGTGCAGTGCACGTTAGAGGGAGAGATGAATGACGGGGCCGTTTGGAATGTAAGGGTAGCGCATCCAGGCATGCTGTGTTTCTAATTATGGAGTCATATATGTTCATAGGTAACACGCTGATGGCATCATTTGGTGAAATCCCCATTTTTTTTCCGCTACAGATATTTTCACTTTCTTTAAAAACTACTTTTCCAGCTGGGCACGGTGGCATGTGCCTTTAAGCGCAGCCTAGAGTGCGGCTGAGACTAGGAATCGCTTGAGTCCGCAGGTTCGAGACCCACCTGGGCAACATAGCGAGACTTAGTCTCAAATAGCTAGGTGTGGTGGCGTGTGCCTGTAATTCCAGCTACCTTGGAGCCTGGGGGTGGGGATCGCTTGAGTTTGTGCGTTCAAGATCCACCCAGGGCAACATAGCGAGACGTAGTCCCAAAAAATAGCCAGGCATGATGGCGCGCACCTGTAATCCCAGCTACCTGGGAAGCTGAGGCTGGGGATTGCTTGAGTCTGTGGTACCCCAGGCAATGTGAACCTGCGGTTCCCTGGGCAAAAATAGCAAGACCTAGTCTCAAAACAAACAAAAAAAACATAAGACTACTCTTCCTTTTTTGTCACTTGTGTGCAGGTTTTATAGAGTTGTCATTAAAACCTTCATACAATGTGGTCTCCTATTTATGCTTACTGTTTATCCAGTTTGGTCCCTTGGTGTTCATGACTTAGGGATTTTGATAATGTTTCGCAGAGTTGTCTCATAATTTGCCTGTTCCCATCACCATCATTTTGTAGTTTTTACTAATGTCTAGAAAAGCTTTTTTGAAGTATAAATTCATAAACTTAGGCTCCTAGGAGCAACAGTCAGAGGTGAAAATGTCTTTTTCTTTTGAGACTAGGCCTTGCTATTTTTGCCCATGGAACCGCAGGCTCATGTTGCCCGGGGTACCACGGACTCAAGCAGTCCCCAGCCTCAGCTTCCCAGGTACCTGGGATTACAGGTGCGCACCACCATGCCCAGCTATTTTTTGGGACTAGGTCTCGCTGTGTTGCCCCGAGCAGGACTCGAACTGCGATCCCTGGTCCCAGCCGCTTCATAGGCTGAAGCTTATAGGCACGCACGCTTATAGGCACGCGCCACCGTGCCTGGCTTGGAGATGAAAATGTCTTGACTGCCCTTGATAGTTACTTGCTTAGCTTTTACTTTTATTTTTGCCAGTTGAACCAATACTAGAGCCAGCGGCACTGTGTGAAGCCTGGGCGTTGGGGGCTGTGGGTGTCCTGCTCAGGGGCCTGCCTGTGGCTTCTGTGTGCGGTGGTGCGTGGAAGCAGATGCGACTGGCCAAGGGGCTTGACTGAGCTTGTCCCCTGTGAGAGAGAAGACAGGAAAAGGCAGACATACTCTTAAGAGGGGTGGTTGACGGGACTGGGATCTGCTTTCCCGCAGAGGCATAAAGAAGAGTTTTTGATCGAAGCATCAAGTGTGTTTGATATAAGCGGTCGTGGCAGCACACACCTGTAGTCCTAGCCCTGGGAGGCAAGAGGCCAGGGAGCGCTTGCGTTCGCAGGTTCGAGACTAACCCCGGGCAACATACCGAGACCTGATCTCGAAGAAGCAGCCGCTGGGCGTTAGGGCGGGCGCCTGTAATCCCTGCTACCTGGGAGGCTGAGGATCGCTTGAGTCCATGGGATTGGAACTACCCTGGGCAACATAGCGAGACCTAGTCAGAAAAGAGTAATTGATAGAACATTTGAGCCAGGATGCCCAGGAGAGTGACTCCTCCCTGGAATCAAGGAAGGACTGTGCTGGGGAGGGAGGCCGGCTGCTGAGGTAGCTTTCTGCGTCGATTCCGTGGGAGGGGTTCAGGTCCCTGGAGGACAGAGTGGGGGCTGGAGGAGCCTTCAGGGAGCAGGGGAGGCTTGGGGTTAGATGCAGCCATGGAGCCCTGGGTGGAGAGAGGCTACTTCCAGAGGCATGAAGGGGGAGAGAGCAGCGCTGTGGAGGGCACAGGGAGGCAGAGGAGGACAGAGGGGAGTCAGGAGCCCGAGGTGGGGAGGTCACTGCTGCAGGAGAGGGGCTGTGCTAGAGGGGCTGCAGGCCTCTTCCTCCTGGGCTCAGGGGAGCAGGTTCTGAGGAAGGAGTGGAGGCTTCCTGTCTTTCCACTGCAGGCAGGACTCAACAGATGCACGTGCCCAGGAGCCCGATGACTGACCCGAGTGATCCCTCACTAGAAGGAGGGGCGTGCGTGCTTGCGTGCATGGGTGTGTGTGTGTGGGGGGGTGTAGACTGGGCCTCTTGCTGTCTGGCTGGGGAGCTGCTGCTGCATCCTGACCTGGTTCTCATGAGCCGTGGGCTGCTCCTGCCGCCGCTCTCCGCCAAGTCTCAGATGTGGTCAGCTCAATTTCTCCTTCAGCTGGCCTCAGGCCTGGCTGCCGCTGATGCCTGAGGCAGGGGCTCCCAGCAGGAGTGCTGGCCCCACTGCTTTAGCCACTCTGATGGGATCTGGGGGAGCTAGCCTAGCTCCCTGTAGGCACTGCCTGTAGCCTGTGCCCTGCCCCCTCACCCCCACTTCTGTCCCTTGCCGTGGCTACCGGGGAGGAACTAGCCCCTGGGCGGAGGCTGGCCCTGAGTCAGACCAGCAGGTCTTAGTTGGAAGCTGGGGTTGGAGTGTGGCCGGTGACAGAGAACTTTCGCTGGTGGGGAATTTCCATGTCAGCACCCAGCTCCGTCAGGTCTTGTCATCCCTCCCAGAGGGGCGCTCATCGCAGGCATTTTCTTCCTTTGTGCATCTAAGTGGGGATGGGTGGGGTGTGTGTGGGGTGTGTGTGTGTGGTAACCTGAGCATCTCTCTTGCCCCAAGAATAAGAAAATTGATCCACAAATCCCACCCCACCCCCACTCCTACCCATCTTGGTTCAGCGTCAGGCAGAGTCTGTGCGAAGTCTCAGATGTATGGAGGTCACCGCTCCCCTCCTGAAGGAAAATTGGCCTTGGGTAAATCCTGGAGATGGCACAAGACATTGCACCAGTTCTCTGCCACCGAGATGAGCGCTGTCCACATTTCTGCATACTTGCCCTCCGTGGGGCTTGTGTGCGCCCAGGCGTGCCTCTCGAAATACAGTTCAATTCCTGAATGGGAAATAGTTTCAATCCAGTTTTTTTCCACTCCCAGTAATATAAACACGTTCCCTGACATCAAAACCCCCAGATAGTGCCTCTGAGTATACATGCATTCCGTTCTTTTTTTTTCTTTTTTTGAGACTAGGTCTCGCTATGTTGCCCAGGGTAGTCTCTATCCTGCGGACTCAAGTGATCCCCAGCTTCAACCTCCCATGTAACTGGGATTTCAGGCGCCCACCACCAGCACCCGGTTGCATTTTCAAGACCAGACCTCACTATGTCACCCAGGGTAGGCTTGAACCTGCAAACTCAAGCAGTCCCTGGCCTCTTGCCTCCCAGGCCTTGAATTACAGGCACATGACACCACACATTCGAGTTTAATTTTTTTCATGTAAGACATTCCCCTGTGCGTTTCCATATTTCTATTCTTTACCATTTTAAGCAATTCCACATTTAATTTTTCTTACGTATTATTGGAAATACAGACGCAGTGTCTCTCGTGAGACTGCGAGCGCATCCTGAGACACACACACGCCTCCCCTTCCCACGTCGGACTTGCCAGCATCATTGAGAGACACTTCGGGTGTTCCCCAGAGCTGCCCCCACTTCTTCACCTCCAGCATTTTGTGTCTAACACCCCCTTGCGTTTTAAAACAGTTTCCGTTACATGCATTTGTCTGCATTTATTTTTGCTAGAGCTTTTTAGAATTGGCAGGCAGTGTAGTCTTCTGAGACTGGTGGTGTTTTTCCTTTTTTAACCCACTGTCGTTTCAGAGCGTCACTCAGTCCCACCGCTGTGTAATATTCCACCGTCCCTTCGTGGCTGTGGACACAATTTGCACAACTTGCTTGTGTGAGTGATGTGCTCCGAGCAGTGTGCACATCTCCCGATGCAGATGCTCTCCGGGAGTAGATTGTGGGCCACAGGGTCACGAGCATGTTCCACAGTGAAAGACAGCAGCGCCACAGACCTTCCCAGAATGACTGGTGTGTTGTGCACCCTGCCAGTGGCGTGTGAGAGGAGCTTCTGTCAGATTCCTTCAGCAGCTGGTATTAAACTAAAATAGCCTCTCCCGATGCTTACTATGTGTTGGTGGACTGATTTTTTTTTTCTTTTTTGGCCTCATGTTTATTTTAATTTTTCATTAAAAATACATTTATTTTATAGATATATTTGGAACAGATACTCTCTTTTTTGAAATTATTTTGAAATTTTCATACAGTATTGGTCATATTTGTATGGTTGTCATTCCCCTTAGATATGGCCCTGCCTTCTTCCATCTTGTACCCCCCTCAGATAGTACCCCTCCCCACTTCCCCTTCCCCCACTTTGATCACTCCAGCTCCTCACACTCCAAATCATCGGTCCATGTTTAGCCCCTCTGGTCTTTTCTGTCCTTTTCCTGGGTGTGGACTTGCACTCCTGGGTCACAACACATCAGGCTGTTCAGATCTCCAGGAGTAACTGAGGTGGGTAGCCAGGACTAGCAGGTCAGAAACCTCGTGTAGGGCAGGTGTGTGGCGTGGTTCTCCAGGCTCCTTTCTGGTCTCTGTCATGTGGTGCTTCATGGACTTGATGACCCCGAACACTTAGTTTACAAATGAGAAAAAGGCAGCCGGGACAGATGAATTGTTAAACACCAGGCTTGCAGATTGTGAAATGAGGTACGGAGATAATGAACTCAATCAACTACTGTGAGCGGTGGACACTAAGATTTTAACAAAACCTTCAGTTCTGTGTAATGGATATAAAAGGGGAGCGCACAGGGATCTCATTTTCTTATTTCTTTGATTACTAATGAAGCTGAGTATTTTTTCATGTGTCTTCCTGGTGTCTTTCCACGAAGAACTACTATGATATTGAGAAAACATCCCCCTGTTGTAGGAGCACTTACATTATTTATAATTCTTTACTGTGAGTGCTTTAGGGAAAGTGGTTGGCATGCATAGCCTTTTTGTCCTATTGTCTTATTTTGTTGACCTTTTAAAAGTGAGATGAAGGCTGGGCACGTGGCTCGTGCTTGTAAGCTTCAGCCTATGAGGCGGCCGGGGCTAGGGATCGCGGTTCGAGCACGCCTGGGGCCCGTAGTGAGACCTCGTTCCAAAAAATAATAGCTGGGCGTGGTGGTGCGCGCCTGTAATCCCAGCTACCTGGGAAGCTGAGGCTGGGGATTGCTTGAGTCTGTGGTACCCCGGGCAACAAGAGCCTGCAGTTCCACGGGCAAAAATAGCAAGACCTAGTCTCAAAAAATAAACAAACAAACAAACAAACAAATAAATAAATAAATAAATAAAAGTGAGATGAAGAGTATTTAGTGGCTGAAAATGGCTTGCTCTGTGACCTTGAGAAAGTTACATAACCTTTTTGTTTTATGTCCTCTGGAGGTCAGTTTACCTCTACTAGTGTGTGGTGGTGGAAGGAGATAGGGAGCAGGCCCTGATTAGCATTGGAGTTTTCCATCAGAGACTTGTTAGTTTGCTAGTTCCTCCTTTTTTTCTTTTTTGAGGCTAGGTCTTGCTATATTACCCAGGGTTCCACAGACTCAAACAGTCCTCAGCCTCAGCTTCCCAGGTAGCTGGGATTACAGGAGCATGCCACCAAGCCCAGCTATTTTTTGGGGGACTAGGTCTCGCTATGTTGCCCAGGGCGGGACTCAAACTGCGACCCCTAGCCCCAGCCACTCCATAGGCTGTCACTTACAGGCGTGCGCCACCGTGCCCGGCTCCTCCTCTTTTCTTTCCCTAAAACCATTTTGATCTCTATTGGTTGGGAGAAGATGAACAGTCTGAGTCCTGTGCTTCTGCCAGATACATGACCTCAGGGAATTTGGCCTCATTTCAGCTTTTCCCCAAGTGTCACGTCAGCCATTCAGAGCGCCCTCATATCTGTCCTTTCGGTACTAGAAAAACAATTTGTTTTAAAGTGTCTCGCTAGGCCCACGACCTCCCAGAACCTCAACCTGTAACACCCTCTGCCCAGCCCACAGCCAGCGGCCAGCTGTGGACGTTGGGTCTCACCCTCAGGTGCCTGTCTTCAGAGGGAGCTTGGGTGTGGAGAGCGAAACACGGTGCTGGTTTGCCAGTGTGTGTAGATGCACTCCTGCAGAAACCAGACAGATGTGCACATCTGCTGAAGGGCTCCCCTAGAAGTCTCTCCCTACACTTATTTCATCAAGAAACCCCAAGAGGGGAGAATCCTCTTAAGAAATGAATAATTGATCAACTCTAGATGGAACATGCCATATATAGAGCCCGTGTGTTAGAGGGAGTCGGGCCACCTTTTGAGGGAGGGGAGGGCGGAGTTAGCCCAACTGGAAGTGGCTGCTGAAGTCCAGGCACAGGGCTGACGGGTGAAGCTGGTGACTCCAGCCCCTGGATTCACTGCTGGAGATGTAGGATGCTGCGACCCGGTGGTGTGGTGCCTGTGAAGGCCTTGGGTGGATTTACTGGCCAGCTGGAAGGGAGCAGCGACCTGGCTCCACGAGTCCCCTGAGAAGTCATTCTTAGCGGTTCCATGTAGAGGTTGTGCCTCTGGGCCACAGGCTGCTGTGGGGATTGACCGCAGACCTGACTCACTTCACCATGGTGGAGACGCCCTCTTGACATGTTTCTTCTAAGCCTGCAGGTGACTGCAGTCATCAGACCAGCCCTGCGTGTCCTGAGCCTCTTCTTACCGGCCTTTTCTTACTGACCCCGAGGAGGAACGGTCAGTGGGGATGTGACCTCTCCGGATAATGGACTGTACCTTCTCTCCTGCTCTAGTTCTTCAGCTGCTGGTCTGGTTTTGATGTGTTGATGCCCTGACAGCTGCACAGATGTGTCAATCTGGTGTCACTTCTGCACCTCTCGCGGGTGACAGAGACCTCGGGCAGCGCCCAGGGACCTTGAGTAGCCCACCCTTCCCAGCTCATGGCCCTGTGCCTTTGTGTCTCCTGTCCCCCACCTGGAGGCCCCCTCCTCCTGCAGATTCCCTGCCAGTCTTTCAGACCCACCCCCAGAGGTTCCTTTGAAGTAGGACTTTGGTGACACACTTCTGCGGGGACGGCTGTGATCTCCCCACCCGTGGCTGCCCCCGCGGCCAGGCCCTGTGTGGACTGCTTTCACACAGGTGTTTCTCTTGATAGGTCTGTTTCTCTGCCCTTAACTTTTTATGTTCCTGAAAACCAGAATCTGGTCAGTTGTTGGGGGAAAAATCACCCCAGCTTAGTGGCATGAAACAACAGTCACTTTACACGCGTGGAGGCCGAGAAGCCAGAAGTCCGAAAGGACGTGGCTTTCACTTTCCCTCCGTCTCGGGCCTCAGCTGGGGCGGCTGGAGGGAACTCGGCAACGCGGACTCCTCAGAGGACTCCTTCCCCCAGCGGGGTGCCACCCTAGGTCTGGGTGTCCTTGTAGCATGTGGCTGGCCCTCGAGAGTGAGTGGCCTGAGAGAAGCTGGCAGAGGTGATACTGTCTTTTGTGATCGAGCTTTGAAGGCCACTCGTGTGGTTCCACCGCAGTTGCAGGTACATCCAGGTTCAAGGGGACAACATACCCCCCCCCTGCTCCCCATCCCTGTGGGAGAAGAGCGTGTGGGGTGGCAGGGCAACGCTGACCATCTTTGGAAGATGCCACCTGGCACACGTGCTCAGCGTGTGACACGTGCACATGTCTTCTGAAGCCCGAGCAAGGGTCGAATGTAAGGAAAAGTTAGGAGGTTGGGGGCTGCAGGGTGACAGGCCAGCAGCAGTAGAGATCAAGGTGTAGAGAAAGGCTGTGGTTACGGTTAAGGAGGAAACTTGCGGCTTCATTGGGGTACTTAAGCCACCAGCAGATTAGGCCATTAAAAAATGTGCATGTGGGTGTGTGAGCATGTGTGCATGCGTGTGTGTGTGCAGGTCCTCACACATGCAAATCAGGAAGGCAGGAGGAGCAGGGAGGAGGTGGCATAGAGTGCTTCCCATTTAGTCTTCGGGGCTGGCTGCGCGGGGGGAGCCTGGATGATAGCTGGCTTAGGTGCATGCAAGACCGCTTGCTAAAATCCAGCCAGAAAAGGAGCGGTTGGAGGTGGGGAGGGGGAAATCAGTTCCTCTCAGCGGACTTGTTACAGGTTCCAGGGCTTGGCGCTAAGCTGGGGGCGCTAAGCTGGAAGTGGACCTGAAAGCAACACTTGAGAAGTGTCCTTACTAGTGTCAGGTCGAGCCCAGAGGGCCAAGGAGCCATGGTGTGGAGGATCTGCACGAGGGGCACGTCCAAGCTGGTTTTTTTGTTTGTTTGTTTGTTTGTTTGTTTGTTTGTTTGTTTGTTTTTTGAGACTAGGTCTTCCTGTTTTTGCCTGTGGAACAGCAGGCTCTCGTTGCCCAGGGTACCACAGACTCAAGCAATCCCCAGCCTTAGCTTCCCAGGTAGCTGAGATTACAGGCACGTGCCACCATGCCCAGCTATTTTTTTGGAACTAGGTCTCGCTACGGGCCCCAGGCAGGACTCGAACCGCAATCCCTAGCCCCGGCCGCTTCATAGGCTGAAGCAAGCTGGTTTTTGAATGGGCCTCACTGTGCCTCCAGCTCCCTGCCTTGTTCTGCCTCCTGCCAGTACTGGCTGACACTTGCTTTTTCCTTTCCTGGCTGTCAGAGGGATGGGGCATTTTTTAAAACTGTCTTTATTAGTTAGAAGGCTTCAGCCTGGAATACCGAGAGAAGGGAGGAAGGGGTTCATGTCTCTAGAAGAGGAACACGCTTGCAAGCTTGTCACGTCTCTACGATCGTGGATCGTAGTAAAATGTACGTCTTGCCGTGGCCTGCAGTAGGTGTGACAAAACTCTGGGTTCTAGGGCTCTTGGAAGCTGGCAGGTCACATCCTAGCGAGAGCACCAACGGATTTTTCTTGGCCCCTCTCATTCCAAAGCTATTTTTGCGCACATTGCTGCATTGTAATGCGCTTCTCCTGTTTTAAGTCGACAGCTGTGGTTTGGGGCCCATCCAGGCCCTTGTTGACTTTGTTGGGTTTTTTCCTCTCTGCAGCCCGTTTGCCCTGGGCACCTGGTCCAGTCACTCCTATGTGCAGCATCAGCCTGTTTTCCTGCGTGTGCCTTTGCTGCCTGTATTGACAGGTCTGTTGAGCAGGCCCATCCTGGGGCCCGAGGCCAGTGGCAGACCACAGAAGCCCTTCCCCAAATCGGTCCAGCTGTCGGCCCCCCTGAATGCAATCATCCGGCCAGTGATGAGCAGCCAGGCCTGCTCACAGTTCTCTGTCTCTGACCCTCACGAGATGGTGGCAGATCTTGTGGAACTTGGATGTTTACAGCCCGAGTTGCAAACCCAGATAGGTGCTCGCCAAGTAACACAAATGAGTAAAATGAGAGTTAATTCACCCGCCAGGCATGGTGGTGCGCACCTGTAATCCAAGCGCTGTTAGGCAAGAGGGCTGGGATCACTTGAGTTCGTGGGATCGAGACTACCCCAGGAAACATAGTGAGACCTGGTCTTGAAAAAGCAGCCGGACGCGGTGGCGGGCACCTGTAATTCCAGCTACCTGGGAGGCTGAGCTGGGGATCACTTGAGTCCGCAGGATAGGGACTACCCCGGACAACACAGCAAGACCCAGTCTCCAAAAAAAAAAAAGTTAATTCAGGCAATTAATAAATAACCCCTGGCTCCTGGCTTTGGTTTCGAGAAGACTGTGCAGAATGGTGAAGTGGGGGCGAGCTGGAGCCATAGCCACTGCTCTGTGGTAGACAGAGGTGCCAGGCAGGGGTATAGCCCTTTAAGAAAATCTGGGTTTCCTATGAAATTGTACTTCTTGAATATTGGCCAAACAAGCAAAAAGCTAACCCTGTTCAGCCGGACAAAGCAGAAGTGTGGCCAGTCTGGCTTGGGGCTGTGATGGGTGGCAGGGTGTGTCCCCACTCTGGCCTGTGGCCATGCACCCCCCCCCCCTTCTATGGTCTTGGACTTCCCATCCAGGGGTTCTTCCCCTCAGTCCGTGGATGGTGGCTCGTGCCCTTTTCCTGCCTGTTGGCATCTCCTGGGAGCTTTCCTGAGGCTCACCCACGGCGGGGGGGGGGGGGGGGGGGGAGGCGCTGAGGAAATTACCAGCAGGATCTCCTGACTGGAAAAGAGAAATTCAGTTTCCAAGTCTCCACCCATCCATTCTTCACATCCCTCTTCTCTTTCTGTTCTTCCCTTTCTTCTCTTTTTGGTTCAAAGAGCGTTTTCCTGCTCTTGGAATTTGGAGACACCAGAGCCTGCCTCGCCCTTCCTTATTTTTATTCATGCACCAAAAATAACTGGTTAATTAAGCCTTTTTGTCCTCTTGACCATTTCGAGGACGCCGCAGCTCGCCCAGCCTTCGTCTTCCTGACGCTGTTTCCGTAAATCCGCCCACAGGAGCTTCTCGCTCGTGTCTCCTTCTGTCGTGACTGCGCCTCAGTCTCTCCCAGGGCCACCTCACATGTAGTGACCTCTATGGACGTACTGGCCTAGGCTTCCAAGAGGCTGCCTCACCCCGAGAGGAAAGGCAGAGGGTCTTGGTCCCTGGGTCTGAGCAGCGGTGTTGGTCGACTCAGGGTGCCGGCCCTTCCCACCTGAGCCGCCACGGGTGTGTCCCGGAGGCGCGCAGGGCGCACAGTCCAGCCGCTGTCTGGCAGCAGCAGTGGCCTGAACAAATACTCGCGTGGCACGTGATACGTGCTGATAGAAGCCCGTACGAGGTGCCTTGGGAATCCGGGGTAGGAGCCACAAGTCCTTTTGCCAACTAGGTCAGGAAGGAGGGGCCGCTGAGCCGATGCTTGAGGGATCAGCCAGGGCGGCCTCTCCGGCACCCGGACGCGGGCTGCACGTGGCAAGAGGCAGAGGCGCGGGGTGCCAGGGCTGGTTCCAAACTGATGACCGTGCGTGACCGTCCAGGGGTCATGTTAGCCATCGGGACTATATTTTTTTAACCTTTTATTTTGAGAGCTTGTTTGGAGGTTCTAGCAGGGGAGCGCAGCTACTCGTATACCCTCGACGGAAGAACGGTCCGTCTCTATTCGGGGAAGGCCGTCCTCTTCGACCGAGCGCGCAGCTTAGGGAGGGACGCACATGGAGCGGTGAGGGAGGAAGGGGACACCCGCCTAGCCAGCCAGATCAGCCGAATCAACCCTGGCAATCAATGGGGTGACAGATGTCGCAGCCAGATCGCCCTCACATCCTAACCTTTTATTTTGATAGAAATTAAAACCTTTGAACCGGGCGTGGTGGCGTGCACCCGTAATCCCAGTCTTGGGAGGCTGAGGCTAGGGATTGCTTGAGTCCGCAGGTTTGAGACTACCCCGGGCAGCATAGCGAGACCTAGTCTCAAAAAATAACTGGGTGTGGTGGCATGTGCCTGTAATCCCAGCTACCTGGGAGGCTGAGGCTAGAGATCACTTGAGTCTGTGGGTTCAGGACTACCCCGGGCAACATAAAGCCTTCGAGAAAAGTTAGAGAATAGTTCCCTGGTCTCCCTTATACCCAAATTGTTAAGGTTTCACCTTATTTAAGATTTTCCCTATGTTTGCATTTGTATATCATAGAACTTTTTCTGAACCTTGTGAGATTAAGTTGGAGATACTGTGTCCTCACTTCACCCCTGATGACACAGTGAGTGGGTATCCTAAGTGGGGGAGACATTGTTTATATAACCATAGGTAGTATCCATCCCACTCTCAGTTAAGAGGCAGCTATTTCCCCTGGGGTAATGACCTAGAACATTATGTGGAATTGGGCGGGGGAGGGGGGCGTCTAAGTTACCCTCTGCAGATGGACCTTACAACCTCAGATCCACCACCAAAGCACCCATATAGTGCTTCATCATAGTCCACTGAGTTCCCCAAGACACCCCCCCCCCCAAAAGCTTCGGTTCTATAGTTAGATGTCTAGGATTTGTTGTGATTTAGTTTTTTTGTTTACTTTCTCTGTAAGACAACTCTGTTGTCTTTCTCCCCATTTTTTTCACTTAGCATAACCCTCTCTAGTTTTATTCATGTTACCGCAAGGTTTCAGCTTTTTGATAGCCAAGTAATATTCCATCATAGATTTATACCACATCTTCTTAAATAGTCACCTGTCATTGGCACTTAATGTGTGGTTGTGTTTTTTTTTTTTGAGACTAGGTCTCGCTATTTTTGCCTATGGAACCGCAGGCTCTCGTTGCCCAGGGTACCACAGACTCAAGCAATCCCAGCCTTAGCTTCCCAGGGAGCTGGGATTACAGGCGCACGCCACCACACCCAGCTTTTTTTTTTGGGACTAGGTCTCGCTATGGGCCCCAGGGGGGGACTTGAACCATGATCCCTAGCCCCGGCCACTTCACAGGCTGAAGCTTACAGGCACAAGCCACCGTGCCCGGATTGGCACTTAATTTGTTTCCATAACTTTGCTATATGTTTTAAATAGTGCTGCAGTAAACCATACATGTGCATACGTTCTTTTGTGGGCGTTATTAGTGACTTGCCTCTTTGGGGTCGATACTAGGAGTGGGATCAGATCACATGATTTGATTGATGTTTTATGAGAATGATGCTATATTCTTGCTGCATCAGCTCAAGAAGCACATAAGGATGATCTGTCCCATCCCACTCAGGGTGATAACTTTGATCATTTGGCTAAGGCTGGGTCTTCCAGATTTCTCCACAATACAGTCACTATTGTAATTAAGTGATTTTTGAAGTGTTTTGAGATGATGCCTGTCTTGTGACTTAATGACTTTTCACCTGCTAAATGTGATATCCGCTGATGACTTTCTGAGTCTGTCATTTTTTTCTGTTTTCATTGACATTTTCCTGTGTAAGAAGGAGCCTTCTTTTCTGGAACTTTGCAAACTCAGTTGTATTCTTGGGTTAGCTTTTAACTCCCTGGTCTGGACCTTCCCCA
>PVHY01026579.1:0-17141 GCA_004024945.1 Uropsilus gracilis
AAAAAAAAAAAAAAAAAAAAAAAACCCTAAAACAAAAAACTATGGATAAAGATAACTATATATTCCGTAACTTGTAAGATATACTGGGAAACTCAGATTAGTAAAATTAATTTGCTAAACCATTCTGACACCAAAATCTTTAGAAATCAGAAAATTCTTGTAGCATTATTTTATAATTGCAAACACCCCAAATCTAAGCAAATGTTTCATAAACTAAACATATTAAACAAACAGGATCCAACAATAAAGTATTTTTAAATGATGCCATTTTGATATAATTTTATGTTGTCCAATCTGTTCATTTTTATGTAGATTTAGCTATATAAATTGCAACTTCAAAGAAAATGTTGTATGTGCTTATGGGGAGGGTATTTCATCCTTTAGGAATTCAAATGGGTAGAATTAAATATGAAATGTAGTCTATGGCACATTATAATACTGTATGTTATAGTCTTATAAAATGTATTTTGAGACATTTCTATTTTCTTCCATTGAGCCTTTTATATTAGTCCTAATATCACCTTATCTTCACCCCAAGCCATCAAATTACCATGAATTATTTATGTAAAATTTATACAATGACTTGGGGAAATTCATCTATTTATGTTATTTCCTGATTTCCATTCAAAATACTCTTTTGGAGATAGAACAAAAATTACTGAAATTCATATGGAATAATAAGAGACCTTGAATATCAAAAAGCCTCCTGACCAGAAAAAAAGAAAATGGAGGTATTACAATCCCAAACTTCAGACTATACTACAAAGCCATAATAATTAAAACAGCATAGTATTGGTACAAAAAAGTCAAACCAGTGGACCAGAATTGAGTTCCCTGATACAAAACCACACATATGTAGACAACTAATCTTTGACAAAGGAGTGAAAAATTTACCTTGGAACAAAGATAACCTCTTCAATAAATGGTGCTGGGAAAATTGGACTAAGACTTGCAAAAAAATGGACCAAGACAACTCCCTTACTCCATGTACAAAAATCAACTCAAAATGGATAAAAGACTTAGAGGTCAGACCTGAAACCATAACATACATAGAGGAAAACTTGGGCAAAACCCTCCATGAATTACAATTCAGAAATCCCTTTCTGGAAACATCTACAGATGGCAAAAAATGAAGGAAAACATAAACAGATGGGGCTACATCAAACTAAAAAGCTTCTGTATAGCAAAATAGACAACAGAAAAGGCTAAAAGAAGCCCAACCAAATGGGAAAAAAATTTTGCCCTGCACAAGAGTGCTAAGGGTTTAATAACAAAGATCCACAAGGAACTCACCAACTAAACAAAAGCAAAACAAAAAACCCAATCAAAAAATGGGGAAAACTAAAAAGACACTTCTCCAAAGAGGAAATACAAATGGCCAACAGGCACATGAAAAATTGCTCAATGTCACTAGCAATAAGGGAAATGCAAATCAAAACCACAATGAGATACCACCTTATACCAGTAAGAATGGCCCACATTCAAAGAACAGGCAACAACAAGTGCTGGCGAGGATGTGGAGAGAAAGGAACACTCTTACACTGCTGGTGGGAATGTAAACTGGTCCAACCTCTATGGAAAGCTGTGTGGAGGACCCTCAAGTTAATGAAAATGGAACTACCATTTGACCGAGCAATTACTCTCTTGGTAATCTACCCAAAAGAGACCTCAATGTGGGTACAAAGGGACACCTGTGCTTGGATGTTACTGCAGCACAATTTATAAAGGCAAGGACATGGAAGCAACCTAAATGCCCCAAAACAGATGACTGGATGAAAAAATGTGGTATATATACATGATGGACTATTACTCATCAATTAAAAATGACAAATTGGACAATTTTATGACAACATGGATGTACCTAGAAGAAATCATATTAGCAGAAACAAGTCAAACAGAAAAAGACAGAAGTCAAATGGTTTCACTAATATATGGCATATAGTAAAAAAATAAACAAAAGCCTTGAGGAAAAGTCAAAACAAGCTAAGCACCAAACTGAAGTACACAACTTTGAGCAGGAAGGAAAGGGGGAGGGGGGATGGAAGGGGTGGTAAACCCCTGCAATTACAATGATGTGAAATTTGTAATTAAATTTAAAAAAGAGATACTACATTTTTATCAACATATTTCTCTAAAAAGACAAAAAAATAACTCTTTTGAGTCATCTGCTCTGTCCCCTGTAGATAAAACATTCATTTTCCTTGCAGCATTGCAGGTTCATCTTTGACAATATTACATTTTAGTTACCCAGTGGCTATTTATGATCATGTAGGTTGAGCCTCACACTTTGATTCTACTAGCAATGCTGAATGATTTCTTTGTATATGTGTAGAAAAATTTTTCTCAAAAACACATCTTATGGGATAGACTGATGATTTGTGGTGTGTGTGTGTGTGTGTGTGTGTGTATGTGTGTGAATGAATGAACTCAACTCACTAAAACTGTTCTGCAGAATAAGTCAGCTTCAAATTCCAGAAGCAGGGAAAGGTTCAATTTTCACACTGATATCAGATTTAATTTTGATTGCAAACGTTGTCATTTATTGTTTCTTTAAAAATAAAATTTCATTGGTTGAGAATATTAGATTAATTTTGCAAGTATAGATTCACACCTCAATATATTTATACCTGCAAAATTCATATAGTGTTAACAACCAGTGGCAAATCAACAAAGTTTCATTATATGTGTATTATATATATAGACATATATATATATATATACACATACATACATTCTTCATTGTTCCCACCATCAAAATTTTAGTACCATTAACAATTTAAAATTGACACTCTATTTCCTCTCACATCCTTCTCTTTCTTCTGGTAGCCACTAAGTTTTTCAGAGTCTGACTTATTTTTTGTGTTTTATTAGTTCATTGACTTTTGCTATTTGTATTCCACACAATAAATGAAATCATGCATTAGTCATCTTTTACTTTATGTCTTACTTCACTTAGCATAGTCACCTCAAGTTCCATCTGTGTCATTACAAAAGGCAAGATTTCATGCTTTTTAAATCCAAGTTGCCTTCCATGGGGTGTATTTGCCACAACTTCTTTATATAGCCTATATTTTGATAGATATTTATGTTGTTTACATGCCATGGCTATTGTGAATACATTTCATTCCTTTATTTGTTTGAATTTTTTCCTAATGAGACTACATCTATAATCTTTATAATCTTTAGGTATTAGTGTGACTACCTTTAAATTGTTTAGTTGAGTCTTTGCTAGTAGCTTTACTGTTTTATAGTTTCTATACTGAAATTTCTTAGGTACTTAAGATTTATATTTTTAATTATAGATTGTATCAGAATCATCTCCATGCTTGTGATCTGCCAGTTTTGTGTGTGATGCTCTTTCTAGAGAAGAAATGTTGTATTATGTTAAAATCCTCAAATTTGTTATTTGTTTTGTAATGCATTTGCACATTTCATTGTTTAAAGTTTATTTTTAAGTTCAAATTTTAGCATGCATAAAGGATACAATCTTGAGGGTACACATTGATAAATATTCATAGTTGTATAAATCCTTAAAATGACCACTCCAATTAAGATAGTGTATTTGATTGGGCTTTTTATTTTGCTTTTGTTTAGTTGTGTGAGCTCTTTGTGGATCTTCGTTATTAAACCCTTATCGCTATTGTGGAGGGCAAATTTTTTTTCCCATTCGGTTGGGCTTCTTTTAGTTTTTTTGTTGTTTCTTTTGCTGTACAGAAGCTTTCTAGTTTGATATAGTCCCATCTATTTATGTTTTCTTTCATTTTTTTGGCCAACTGTAGATGCTTCCAGAAAGGGATTTCTGAATTGTGATTCCTGTTTTCCTCTATGTATGTTATGGTTTTAGATCTGACCTCTAAGTCTTTTATCCATTTTGAGTTGATTTTTGTCCATGATGTGAGGGAGCTGTCTTGGTCCATTTTTTTGCATATCTTAGTCCAATTTTCCCAGCACCATTTATTTAATAGGCTATCTTTGTTCCAACATAAATTTTTTACTCCTTTGTCAAAGATTAGTTGACTGTATATGTGTGGTTTTATTTCAGGGCACTCAATTCTGTTCCATTGGTCTGATTGTCTGTTTTTGTACCAGTACCAAGCTGTTTTAATTATTATGGCTTTGTAGTATTGTTTGAAGTTTGGAATTGTAATACCTCCATTCTCTTTTTTTATGGTCAGGAGGCTTTTGATATTCGAGGATTTTTATATTCCATATGATTTTCATTAATTTTTGTTCTATCTCTTTAAAAAATGTCATTGGGATTTTATTTGGGATTGCATTGAATCTGTAGATTGCCTTTGGAAAGATGGCCATTTTGATTATATTTATCCTTCCAATCCATGAGCAGGGAATGTCTTTCCATTTCCTTATGTCTTCTTCTATCTCTTTTAGTGGTGTTCTAAAGTTTTCTTTGCAGAGTTCTTTCACGTTTTTTGTTAGGTTTATTCCCAGGGTGTTTTTTTTTTGTTTGTTTGTTTGTTTGTTTGTTTGTTTTTTGGTGCAGTGGTAAATGGGATGTTTTTTCGAATTTCTTCTTCTTTTTGAGTTTTTGTATATAGGAAAGCTTCCGACTTCTGTGTGTTGATTTTGTATACAGCTACCTTAATGAACTGGTTTATTATTTCAAGCAATCTTTCTGTGGATTTTTGGGGATCATCTATGTAGAGAATCATGTCATCTGCATATAATGATAGCTTCAGTTCCTCTTTACCTATTTGTATCCCTTTTATGTCTTTCTCTTGCCTTATTGCTCTAGCTAGAACTTCCAGTACAACGTTAAAGAGTAATGGGGAGAGTGGGCATCCTTGCCTGGTTCCGGATCTCAACTGGAATGCTTTTAGTTTTTCCCCATTTAGGATAATGTTTGCCGTAGGTTTGTCATAGATGGCTTTCATTATGTTGAGGTAAGTTCCTTTAATCCCTAATTTTTAAGGGCTTTTATCATAAATGGATGCTGGACTTTGTTGAATGCTTTCTCTGCATCTATTGATACTATCATGAGAAGAACTAAAAAGACACTTCTCCAAAGAGAAAATACAAATGGCCAACAGACACATGAAAAATTGTTCATTATCACTAGCAATAAGGGAAATGCAAATCAAAACCACAATGAGATACCACCTTACACCAGTAAGAATGGCCCACATTCAAAGAACAGGCAACTACAAGTGCTGGCGAGGATGTGTAGAGAAAGGAACACTCTTACACTGCTGGTGGGAATGTAAACTGGTCCAACCTCTATGGAAAGCTGTGTGGAGGACCCTCAAATTAATGAAAATGGATCTACCATTTGACCCAGCAATTGCTCTTTTGGGAATCTACCCAAAAGAGACTTCAATGTGGGTACAAAGGGACACCTGTGCCCGGATGTTTACCGCAGCACTATTTATAATTGCAAGGACATGGAAGCAACCCAAGTGTCCCAAAACAGATTATTGATTGAAAAAAATGTGGTTTTTATACGTGATAGAATACTACTTATCAAGAATGACAAATTAGATGACTTCTTGACAACATGGATGTACTTAGAAGGAATCATACTGACAGAAACAAGTCAAAAAGAGAAAGACAGAAGTCAAATGGTCTCACTAATATATGGTACATAATGGGGAAAAAAAGTAAATAAAAGCCATGAGGAAAAGACAAAAGAGGCTGAGCACCAAACTGAAGCACACAGCAATGGACAGGAAGGAAAGGGGGGGGTGGGAAGGGAGGGGCAGCAAATCCCTGGGGTTGCAAAGATGTGAAATTTACATATAAATAAATTAAAATTTTAAAAATATGAAAAATAAATTTTACCAGTAATTCTAAAACAAACAAACAAAAAAAGATAGTGTATTTGTATCTTTCCCTGATGAACCCACCTCCCACTCTTGCTCAAGTAGAAAACATTATGCAAACAAACATTAGTTTTGCTTGCTTTTATCTTCTTCTAGATGAAATCATTCAATATGCATTATTTTTGGCTAGTTTTAAATTTAGTCATTATTATTAAAGTGGGGTTCATCATGTTGTAGCAGGTTAGCATTGCATGATTTTTTGCATACTCTATGGATATATGTACATACAGATTTACTCCACATACATACTATCTATGCATGGTATGTATATATGCCATAATGATCTATTCATTATCATCTATTCACTGAATACATATACCATAACATATTTATTCTTTCTAGCACTAATAGACTTGTTTCCAGTATGGAGCTATTATGAATAAACTGTTATACATTGTTCAATTAATTTACAAATGTATTTTGTACAGATAACTTTAGACACAATATGTATCAATTTTTCTTCAATGTAGGATGTGTGTATACATAAAAATGTATGAGTTGTGTATGTATTAAGTATTACACATTTCAAAACCACTTTCCAAGTGGTTATTTCACTTTACACTCCAAGGAGCTATATGTGAGATTTCTAATTACACCACAACTTTAGCAAGATATTGTCTTGCTGGATTGTTTAATTATAGCCATTCTTATGAGTATGTAGCAGAATCATATTATGTTTACTTTTTCTCTCACATTTGATGTCATTTCTCTGGCTCCTTTATCAGCTGTAATTAGAACATTGCCTGGAGTACTTACTACAGTAATAAAGTTGCTGTGTATAGACTACAGTATGCACAAATCAATTTCCTGTTCCAAAGCATCCTTTAACAAAAGTTTCTAAGCATGGATAATAATCATTATCACCTTTATTTTCAGCAGTTATGTACCTGTTAAATGAGTGCCTTTTAATGCATTAGTTGGTGAATTATTACTAGCTTTCCTTTTAAAAAAAAAATAAAGGAGTCATGAATTTTAGAGCAACCAAGATATTACAATAACTTATGCATACAGGGTATTTACAGGTGAAAAGAATGTAGATCAAGGTTATTAACAAAAGAAGAGACTTTTCAGGTACAACCATCTCTCAGGGAAGGGGCAGGGCCTTATAGGTGGCTTATTCCTGGTGCTAATTAGGAAATTCCATGTTGATTGATTTGGGATTGGAAAATATTTTCAAACTCTATTGAAATCTACTGCATATATTATAGAATGAATTAGTTTTAAGTGTACAGTTCATTCTAGCTCTACAGATGGATTTTTTAAATTTTATTATATATATTACATATATATACATATATATTACATTCTTGTGTACCCCAGAGTTCTCCCATTTCCTTAACACTCGTTTAACCATCTTTCTTAATCTTATGTGCCCTCCACCTCCCCCATTTTCTTCCTCCTCCCCCTTTCTCGCTCTATGGTTCGGTTCTGTTGGTTGTTTCTCTTAGCATTTGCTTGTTTTTCCTATATCCTTCATATAAGTGAGACCATCCATATTTCTCTTTTTCTTTCTGGCTTATTTTTGCTAATATGAGTCCTTCTAGTTCCATCTATGTTGTTGCAAATGACATATGTTTGGCTTCCTTGATTGAGGCATAATATTCCACCGTGCACAAATACATTTTTTTCAGCCATTCATCAGTTTTGGGGCATTTGGGTTGTTTCCATATCTTGGCAACTGTAAACAGAGCTGCCATAAATATGTGTGTACAGGTGTTCTTTTCAATTAATGTTTTCATGTCCTCGGGGTAGATTCCTAAAGGAATTGCTGGGTGGAATGGCAATTCCACTTATATTTGCTTAAGCATCCTCCACACATTCTTCCATAGTGCTACTAGGTTTTTCATGCTGAAACGTTGTTACATAACTAGACTAGGATGAAGCTTATTATGCTATAAATGTGTTGCACAATTCTGTTCTCTTAAAATTCTTTTACTTAGAATTTTATGGAATATGTACATGGACCTCAGTTTACTGATCTTCATCTGCCTTATTTGACAGACATCAATGTCAAGGTTATGCTTGCTTTACTGTTTTTTTCTGTTTCTCTTTTTTGGCACTCATCTAAATAACATTGATTGAGTCTCACTCAAAGCATGAGAAAATTCTGTTTGCTTCTGGGTGTGGTCTGCTGCCTCTTCAGGGAGGAAAACTTTAACAGCAATTCTCATTCCTATGTGGTATTCAGCCTACGTATGTCTTCTGGAAGCAATGCAGTCAAAGGATGGTCAATGTGGACTCTGGGGGCAGAAGTTCCCTGTTAAAATCTTGGTTCCATTATTGACAGTCTGTGCTTCCTTAAACAAATGGCATCTCTTCTAGATCTGTGTTTTTTGGGAAGAATAGGAGAGAGGGGAAATGATGGCAACCCCTCGCTCCTGAGGTCATCGCGAAGGTGGATGCACAGTATGGAAAACTCCCAGAACAGAGTTTGGTCCAGAATAAGCAGCATTTAGCATCATCTTTTCATCCGTTCTTGGGCAATTGGAGCAATTTACATTCTTGTAGAGGATGCGTTTCATCAAAGTAAATTGCACAGTATCATCTGAGACATTTTTTGTGTCTTAAAATTCCCTTTGTATGTTTTAATACCCCATTATGTTTTCTTTCTCTTTTTGGCAATCCTCTTTTTCTTTGATTAGTCTGGATACTTTAGCAATTTTATGGGTCCCCCCTCAAACCAGTACAGTATTTACTAATTGTATCTGTTTTTCGTTTTGAGTTAATTATTCTCTGCCTTTATTTTATTTGTTTACTCATTTGTTCCCTTTGTGTTTTAGTTTTTATAAGTTTTGTGTTGGATACTTAAAATTTTCCTTTCATCTTTCTTAATTATTTATTTACAGTTCTATTGTTCCATCTGAGGGTCAAAGGTTCTGATATGTAATTTTTACTTTGTTAGTCTTTTCCAGACACTTTGCAATTTTCATATAGACTTCCTTTTATCAACTACTACTTCATAAAAAGATTTAATCTGGTGATTTTACTTTTCTGTTCTTTAGCTTTCTTCTAATGAATATTGTCTTAGTAACAAACTGACTTTAATTTAGGAGAGAAAATTTTCAAATATCATCGACCACTCTTTCTTGCTCTTCAGGTTCTTTCAAGCCCTGGGTGATAGGGAACACTCAGTCCTTGAAGCTCCTGGCTGAAGTTCTTCCATCCTACTTCCCATAATTCATCCCAGAAACCCTAGGTCAAGTATCAAAATCCTGCACCTTTTTCTTTCTGTCCAGACCTCGAGAGAGACTTTTGCTCACTAAATGCTTAAATACCTATTGCTGTGATATTTTTCTTGATTTTTAGCAACTTGACCCTCACCAGCCATTTCTTAGAAAAAAAGGAATATTTTGGAATCTCAATTTATTAGATGACCTAAAAATGACATGTTTTCTCTAAGTAGGTTTATTGTTATCTAGCTGTTTTGCTTTTTCAAAAATGTATCTCCCTTAATCTTCAGAATTAGAATTATGTCTTTGTTCCCTAGATATTGCTGCTACAAGCATTCCCGGTGAAGGTTATTATAATTCCCATGATCAATATTAAGTAGTGTTTTAAATTATTTTAGTTTCCCAAAACTCAGGAGATTTTTATGTTTTTCCTGTGGCAGACAAAATAGAATTATAAGAGATTCCCCATGTGTTATGAGTAAAATATGCACTCAAGAAAGAGGAAAACTGACTCCCCCCTTGTTCCAAGCTTTGTCTTGGCTCAATAGCTGCAGTTGTTGGTTCTGAGAGTTTGTCTGCATTGCCTGTTAAGCTCTCGATATCCTTAAATAGCCTTTCCTACCCACGGGGGAGCTTTACCATTGTTTTCTACAGTGCCTGAACCCCCTACTTGTCCACCAGCAGATGATGTAGTACTCCCAACTGCATCAATCTTACGTACAAGTTAAGAGAAGGGGTAAACCTTCTAAGACAATTAAAATGCAGCTTCATACCATGTAACTATGTTTCATAGACAGAAAAATGCAAAGATGGGATCTTTAGCATTACTTAATTTAGCTGTACTTATCAAACTGATTTCAACATCTATACTGAGAACCCAGAAAAAACCTTCTCTTATTCTAATTAAAGATTTCCTTACAAAAATCACTTATCCTCAGGAACCCACTAGGATTTTCCTGATAATGGATGGGAAGAATACCCTGCTAGCATCTTAGCCTGAGTTCTTACAATAATTGGTGTGGCCTAGACCTGCTTTGCCAACTTACTAGAGGCCTGGATAAATTTTCATCAGCTTTGTTCTCTCTTAACCACAACAATGAACTTTCACCAATATCATTTTCAACAGTTCAATTTTCTGGACTAAGTAGATTCTCTCATACAGAAGACTACGGAAAATTTGGGTGCTATCACAGTTACGTCAAAAGTTATTTCTCATTCCACAGGATGAAATATTTACTCCCCAGGAGAGCTAAAAAAGCTAAGGAGCATGTTTAAATTGTCTACCCATTATCACTTCTGAATACTTCCACTGTTTATTCCATTATACAATTCAGTGACTCAAAGCCAGATGTTTTTATCCCCAAGTGAAAAGTCCTACATTTGGTCTAAAATTGCAAATCTACTGCAGTGCAGAAAATGGCATTCTGAAAATGGCCAAAGGATTTTACTTGGCATCAGAGCACTTGCAGCATTTCTGAAATAACACAAACGTTTATCTTTTATAAATAAATTCTCTTCATTGTTATGTGTTCTATGACATGTCAATATTATTGGTTTAAATAGTAAGACTTGTTTTCATACTGTTCAGGTTTGACCAAAGTTATGGCTCAACACCAGCTTGTCATGATTTTTCTTTTTCTCACTGGGAAAATTACCCATTACTTCTCCAGAAGCTTAAACACTAGGTCAACCCTACTTGTTTTTTCTATGATGCTGAATGAGTCTACTTATTTTTTTTTAATGAGGTACTGGCTTATTATTAAAAATTGAGTCTCTTCTAGCTTTTTTCTTTGACTGAATAATTAAATGATTATTTTAAAATCCTATGTCACTGATTATTAAAAATTAACTCAAGTATTCATCAATGCCATGCTCTCTATTCTCAATAAAAGCATAGTGCAATATTCTAATATGAATGCATTAAGATTAATAGTAATATTAAGATATTCCTGTACCTCTGTGCCTCTTCACTGATAAGTAAGGAATAAACCAGAAAAAAAGCACCACTGTTAATGCATGAAAATGTGTTGGCAAAAACATTGGAACAGCAAGACATAATGACAACACATAGTTATCCAAAGAATTAGTCGCAATTATCAAAAAAATACAGAACTACCCTGAGGCTACATAGAGTATGACCAGGAGAACAAGAACGTATTCTGTCTCCAAAATGAGATTGTATTCTTTCAAATAACTCTGACATGTGTGTTGCTAAAAAGTTCCTGATGAAACACAAAGGTGCTGGAGCAATCTGCCTGCAAAGATGTCGTACTGGAAGATGTGATGACCAATATTCACATCATGACACACATATCTCTAACCTGTCACCAACAGTTATGGAACTTGGGGCAATATACTGGGTCTGCAGATCCAAGTTCCAATGCAACATTAATTTAGAACAATTTCATCCCTAACTTTTATGCAAAACAGCAGAATATGTAGCCACAGGACAAAGGATCAACATCAAATCACTCTTCTGTGGAAAAATAGGAACTCAGAACTTCTAATAGACTTCCAGATGTCCTCTCCATTCATCTATTCAGATGACTGCTTCACAGTATTTTATTTCTCTTCAAAAGCCCATCTCCTTCAGGGAAAAAAACTCATTCTGGCAGCAAAAACAAGAGCACTGAGAAAATGACTTCCTCATCCTATTCTGCTAAATCCACAAGATGAAGCATCTGTTGTGATGGACACTATTTCCTTCCTGCATGATGGCAACAGCCTTTCTCTTAGCGAATGTGAATTCTCCACATGTGTTCTAATCCTGCAATGACCCATTCATCTTCCTGTCACCAAAATTTCTCTGCTCTTTGAATTATTCACATGGCTAGTAAACATGAGATAGCTTTCTTTTAGAAATGCTTTTGCAACCCCATATACCTTTCAATTTCTTTGTTTTTTTTTTAGTTTATTTTTGATTGATTGCATACACACACACGCATATATATATTATATATATATATATATAAAACATCATTGTCTACCCTGAGGTTCTCCTATCTCCTTATCCCCTGTTAACCATTTTAAACTTTTGTGCCCTCCCCCTCCCCCATTTTCCTTCCCCCCCCCCTTTTGCTCTATAGATCAGTTCTGTTGTCAGTTTAAAATTTTCTTATCTGTCTATTTTCTCCTATACCCCTTGTATAAGTGAGACCATCCCATATTTCTCTTTTTCTCTCTGGCTTATTTCTGCTAACATGGTTCTTCTAGTTCCATCCATATTACTGCAAATGACATGTTTGTCTTCTTTGATTGTACACAATACTTTATTGTGTACATATACCACATCTTTTTCAGCCATTCATCAGTTTTGAGGCGTTTGGGTTGTTTCCATATCTTGGCAATTGTAAACAGTGCTACAATAAACATGTGTGTACAGGTATCCTTTTTAATCAATGATTTTGTGTCTTTGGGTAGATTCCCAGTAGTGGAATTGCTGGGTCGAATGGTAGTTCCACTTTCAGTTGTTTGAGGGTCTTCCACACAGCCTTCCATAGAGGCTGGACCAGTTTGCATCACCACCAGCTGTGTAATTTTGGTACCTTTCTTCACATCCCCACCAACACTTGGTGTAAGATGGTATCTCAGTGTGGTTATAATTTGCTTTTCCCTGATTATTACTGATGTGGAGCACTCTTTCATATGCCTATTGGTCATCTGTATTTTGTCTTTGGAGAAATTTTTTTAGTTCTTCTTCCCATTTTTCAACTGGGCTTTTTGCTTTGTTTTTGTTAGGTTGTGTGAGTGCTTTGTGTATCTTCATTATCAGACCCTTATCATCCCTCCCTTTAGTTGCAAAAAGAAATGAAATCATTGTCTCCCTGTTACTTTTTCATCACTTGCTCTGTCTTGAGCTCATTGTTCCACTGAGATGTAATCTGTAGTTGGTCACTGTGACATTTAGATTGTCACATCCAACAGGCAAGGTGAATCTTCAGAAACGACCTCTCAGGGGCATTTGGAAAATTGCTTTCACTTTCTTTTTTCAAACACGTCTTCACTTGGATTTAGCAATATCATGTGTTTTTGATGTTCCTGCTCTCAAACTGATCATTTCTTCTCAGTCTCCTTTCAATGGATTCTACACGTAATTCTGAGCACTAGATACTGGTACACCTTAACCCATTTTCTGTTTTCTAACTTCATCTGAATATGATCTTATGTAATACCTTAGATTATTTTCTTCCATCCAACAAAGTTACACTTCATTTCCAACACATCCCATATGTATTCAATTTTTTTATGACATCTCTTCTTGATGTCTATATTATATTACTAACCTATTCTACTAGCTAATCTAATGTTTGCCCTTCTTAATTAATCTCCAAATTGTTCTCAACTCTTAAGTAGTATCAGTCTCCTTCCAGTCACTCCAACTAAAAATTTTGGAATTCTTTGATTCTTCTTTTTATCTCAAAGCCCAGGACAGTCCATCAATTAATCCTTCACCTCAGACTTTAATCTCTTCTTACTTCCTGAAATGTTTAAATATACATCAGCTCTCACCTCCACAGTGAATAACTTTTAATTCTTCTAGCTAATTTTTCTTTCATCTTTTCACAGCCACATTCTGAGTGTTATTGTATGACAAACAATCTAATCATAGAGATTTGAAAACAGCAAGGAATGACATGTTTTTCATGGTTTCCTCTGTGTTGGCTGAGCCCAATGAACAGTCATTTAACTCATCTCACCTGGCATTTTTAATGCAGTTGCAGTTGGGTGGGGGCTCAACTAACAAACTCACCTGTTGTCTTTAATCAGTTGTGGTTGGGTGGGGATTAGAATGCTCTCCCCTGCAGTCTCAGAGTTTGTCCACTCTCCTCTGTCAAGAACCATAATCTGTCAAGAACCATACCAGGCTTCTTACATTGTATCTCTCTTATCTTTCAGTACTCCCAAATAATTTCTATCACATTCAAACCAGATTTCAGTGTTCTTCATATGACCTGTCAGATCCTGGGTGTTCTTACATTCCTAACATTATTTACTCTCACTCTTTGAAAATGCCAAGCACAAGTGTATTCTATTTTTTCTTTTTTTTAATCTGATTGCACACACTCACACACACTCACTCACACACACACACACACACACATATATACATACATATATATATATACATATATATATATATATGTACTCACAACTGGAGATTTTTCCACCATCTTGTGAACCTGTGAACCATGACATTAATATCTCATGTCCATCCTCCCCCATTTCAGCCCCCTTGCCATCGCTCACTCTATGTTTCAGTTCTGCTGACAGCTTATTAATTTTAAGTTTTAACAAGTGTATTCTAAGTTGCCTGGTATTCTAAACTATCTGAATAATTGTTTCTATGCCTTAACCAAGTCAAGTCTGATTTATATAGCCTTGGACAGGCAGAAGGAAATGCACACCTAGGCAAAACCATAGAAGCAGGATGCATGGATAAGAAATTAATTTTGCTCTTGCAGAACTAAGAGACTAACAGATATAAATCCTATCATCTAGCAGGAGCTTTCTGCCTGCCTATAAAGGATCTGATCACATTCATAACATCTCCTGACTACTGCTTTAACAGGCAGAGCAGGATTTATATTTCTAGTGTTTAATGTGAGGACCCAAGTCTTACACTGACAATGATTTATTTAACATTGGAGATGTAGTAAATGGTGGAGCCAGAACTTGGAAGTAACTCCCTTAATTACTTGTTCAGTGTTCAGAACTTCAGAGAGTCCTGGATATACTCTCTAAATAAAGAGATGGGGTAAATATCATGCCACACTATTGTAAAAGAAGAAACTATCCATGTATTATTGTAATGTGCTATCTTATCCTAGCTCTGTTATTGTATAAAATTGGCATGTTATTTTATTGTACAGAAATTATAATGCAAGGTGCATCTTTTATTCATTGTAGGCAATAAGCAGAGACTCATGAGTATTGACTGTAGTTTCACAGAGACACACTTTTTAACATGGACTGGAGTGAGCTGTGGTCCTTCCTGTTTGGTCTTCATTTATATCTTTGTAAATATAAAGTACTTAGTACTTTCCTTCCTTTTTATTTTGCCCATTCACAATCTTTAAGTGCTACACACCTCCTATTTGAGCACTATTTTCACAGCTGGGGCCACAACTTCAAAATAAATAGAAGGTAGATTCTCTATCCAAAAGTTCAAAAATCTAGCTGAAGAAATGAGAAAGGCTTATAGTGTGATGTGAGAACAAAGTGAAAAATACCCACAATGTAAAATAACTGAGATGAAGGTTGATGTGTAGAAGAACTTTGATAAAGCCATTAGCCCTTAATGGACAGTCTCAAGTTAGGTTCTAAGTATAGATGCCTCTCACAGCACACCCAGGAACAGTTGCTTCCAACTGTTACTCAAACAGTTACTACCTGCAAATATTTGAAGGACTTTCAATATTTATTTGAATATTTTCTGACACATTTATGTGATCTCAATATCTGCAGTACACAATGATATAAAGTCTCAGTTGTTAGAAGATGGAGTTAAAATCTAGGTAAAACAAGACAGCTAAAGTTCACCACCTTGTATTCTGGAGAGGAAAGAACTATGCAGAGAATGAACCTGGAAATCTTCAGCAGAAGATCAATCTTGATTGCTTAATATAGTACTGAACAGTGAAGTGTGTGAGGACAAATTGGAGGCTATGGGAAGAACCACCCAAAAGGAATAGAGAGATCAGTGCCCAGCTCTTACAAGCAAAAACAATGACAGTTTTAGGAACAAAAACAGTTCCTATCAGCCTGATGGAAAAATACCATATTTTGTGACCACCAAGTAAGGTATAAGGAAGATCTGCTAATCCAATATTCAAATATGCCACCAAAGTACATGGATTGAGGAGGGAAATTGTGTCTCTACAATGCATTTTGCTTATAAAAAAAAAGTCTTTCTATTCATTCATTTCTTCTTTGACTCGGATCTCTTTCTTGCTTGCTTTCAGATTGATTTACTCTACTTTTTAAATTTAATTTTTTTACTGATTATATCTTCTTACATTGTTATGTATTTATGTATTGTTTATTACATTATCTTCTTACATTGTTATGTATTTATGTATTGTTTATTACATTGTTATGTATTTATGTATTTATCCCACCACCATTGTATGTATTTATCCCACCACCATGTCACCCATGAACCATATATCAACTCGCTTGTGCTCATCCATCCTCTGAATTCACCCTTCCTCCCTCCTCCCTTGCTATCTATTTCAGTTCATTATCAGTTTGTTAAAATTGAGTGTTTCTTGTTCTTTAGTTTTTCTAGCATCAAAAAATGGAAGCTGAGATCACTGATTCAAGAACTTATTTGATCTAGGACTTTAGTGCTATCAGTGTCCGTCTAAGCACTGCTTCAGCTACAAAGCACAAATTTTAATGTTGTGTTTTAAGTTTGATACACTTAGCATGTTTTCTAATTTCCTTTTTTATTCTTCTTTGCCCCATGGGTTATTTACAAGATGTGTGAGATTTCAGATATATTTGTTTTTATCATTGCTTCCTAACTTAATCCCACTGTGCTTAAAAAACACATTTTCTATGACTTGAATATTTTAACATTTGTTAAGATTCATTTTATGCTCCAGAGTATTGTCAATCTTATTAAATGTTTCACATGCATTTAAAAGATTGTGCAATTTAGTCTTGTTCAGATAAACGTCTCTAGATGTCAATTTGTTCACATTGGATAAGGATAGGATTCAAGTCCTCCATAGCCACCCTGGCTTTCTGGCTACTTGTATTATATTAATGTTGAGAGCAGATATTGAAAATTCAATAGCAATTGTAGGTTTATCAAGTTCTTCTTGAAATTCTTTCAGTTGTTTTAGTTTTAATTTGCTTGTTGGATTCCATTATTAAATGCATAAGTAATGAGGATTTTTAAGTCATCTTAGTGAACTGACCCATTATCATCATGACATGACTCTCTTGAGAGTAATGTTAATGCTTCTGTAGTCTTGTCTGATCTTTTTTTTTTCTATTTTTTTTTCTTTATTTATATATAAATTTCACAACTTTGTAATCTCAAGGGTTTGCCTCCCCCCCCCTCCCTCCCCTCCCTTCCCCCCCTTTCCCTCCTGTTCATAGTTGTGCGCTTCATTTTGGTGCTTCA
>PVHY01026580.1:0-17141 GCA_004024945.1 Uropsilus gracilis
CCAGAAGGAACCTTGACATGGGCCAGTGAGTGGAAAGAGACAAATTTATTCTGAGGAACAGATATGAGAAAAGGCTTATAAGAGAAGCAGAGAGGAACCAAACCCAGTGGGTTCCCTGGCCCATAGGAGGAAGCTCAAAATGGCAGGAGGCGCAGGGACTTGAGAGCTTTCCCTGAATTCCTCCAAAAGCCCATCAGTCTCCCTGGGATTGGATGATGCCACTGTGCCAAAGCTCAGGGCCAGTTTTCAGCTTCTGGAATTGTCTCATTTCTGCCTGAAAATGCCCCACTAGCTCCTCATCTTTCTTTTACTAAAGGGGGTCAGGTTAGTTGCTTCCACTTAGGTACAGGTAGTCCAGCACACAGCTAGTTCATCTCCTTTACAATTGGCTTTCTTTGTCCCCATTCTCCCAGCCTCCCAAGGCTTCTGGCATGCTGCCAGGTTTCAGTAGAGTGACACCCAGAATTGAGGTAACCCATTCAGTCTCTGGATCACAGATTTCATGCAGAGGTTCCTAAAGGATAGGCTACAACAGTCAGAGAGAAGCCTAGACCCATGCATGGGAAAAAGGAGTGGCACATCCATGCCCGGACATGCCATTCTCTGCCAGATCTCTGAGTGTCCGCTAGCCCGGAGTCTCATCCTCTTGGTTTGGACAAAATTGTCATGACTGAGGTGTGGCTGGCAATCAAGTTAACTTCTAGTGCCCCATTCCTCCCTGCAGTGGAGGTCAGTGGGATGGCCCTGAAAGATTCCCCATTCATTTTTTTTTTTTTTTTTGAGACTAGATCTCACTGTTTTTGCCCATGGAATTGCAGGCTCATGTTACCTGTGGTACCACAGACTCATGCAATCCCCAGTGTCAACTTCCCAGATAGCTAGGATTATAGGTGTGCGTCACTATGCCCAGCCATTTTTTTGGGACTAGGTCTTGCTGTTTTGCCCTAGGTGGGACTTGAACCGCAATCCCCAGACCCTGCCATGACTCCATAAGCTGTCACTTACAGGCACGCACCACTGTGCCCAGCCCCCTCTGTTCATTTTAGTTTCCCAGGAGACAAGCCCCCAAACCCAGGTATTTCCCCAGTGTGACATCATAAACTTTTTTTAAAAAGTATTTTTAATTTTGGATTTTGTACATGATTGCATAATTGTTGATCCCCATAGGATTACCCCACCCTACCATGCTCCCTCTGGGCTCTTTGCCTCCTTTCTTTTTGTTGTTTGTCCATGTTTAGCCCTTTATTATTATTATTATTATTTTTAAATACCTTCATTGGCCATTCCAAGCACCTTTGGCTTGTATTCATGTTCCTTGTTTCTTGGAGGCTGTTTTATTGTTTTCTGCCTCATTTTGCTGCTTCATCCGATTATTTTTCAGGTCTTAGTTTTGGGGACCCGATTCCCAGTCTTGTGTTTTGGTAGAGCTGCTCCTCGATGGGGACAGTCTTCAGCTAATGGTAGGTCTCCAAGTCTTCTTTTTAGGAGCTTTGCTGTTAGGCCACTGCCGTTTTTTTTTTTTTTTTTTTCTTTTTTCTTTTTTTTTTGAGACTAGGTCTTGCTATTTTTGCCCATGGAACTGGAGGCTCATGTTGCCCAGGGTACCACGGGCTCAAATTATCCCCAGCCTCAGCTTCCCACTGTAGCTGGGATTACAGGTGCGTGCTACCATGCCCAGCTATATATATTTTTTTTGGAACTGGGTCTCACTACATGCCCAAGGCGGGACTCGATCCGCGATCCCCAGCCCCAGCCGCTTCATAGGTTGAAGCCTACAGGCACGAGCCACTGTGCCCAGCTGCCACTGCTATTCTGTAGGCATCCGTCCTCTGGCAAAGGGAGTGTGCTCTTCTTTGTTGACTGTATCTCTGTGCCGGGTTTATGGTCATAGTGATTGGTATGCAAAACTCTTTTTCATGTTTGTTCTCACAGTTCATTGCTCTGTGAACTTGCCTTGCTCTTTTTGAGTCCTGCCTTAGAGGCATTTGTTTTTAAAGTCTTTCTTGGTGTTCCTTGCCTCTTCTGTTTCTTTGGTTAAAGTTTTGTCTGAATGTACTTATTGCTGGTGTGGGCAGCTCAAAGTGGAGGCTAACCGAGAGGGGTCTGTGGCGAAATCCCCCACCCCCCACCCCCGCACACTGCACTCTGCTTCTCAGCAGGCTTCAGGTGTGCAGCCTATTGCCCCTGCCACTCCCGGAAGCAGCCCCCGGCCACGCCTTCTCCACCACACGCGGGGGCTAGGACTGGTGGCACAGCGGGCACAGTGGCGGCCCATGTCTGGGCTGCCACTGGCATGGGCCAAAACTGACCCTTGCAGCCCTCGCAACTCGCCTTACCCACCTTCCAGAGGCAGACGAGGTCGGTGTGCACGAGGGTGGTGGCCCCACCATCATGGCGGGGTCGCAGAGGTGGGGATGGGGGCATGGGCTGAGTTGAGCTCTCAGCCCGCAGAGTTTACCTCTAGGCCCGTGCAGCACCCGGGCTGCCCCGGCCATTCCGGAAGCAGCCCCTGGTCACGCCCACGCCCCTCCCCTACAGTCAACTCCAAGGCTCTGAGAAAGCTGTAACCCAGGAACTATAGATGAAACAATAATGTATAGTAAATCATTCAGATGACCCAAATAGGCATTTGTTATTCATCACAGTATCAAGACAGGCAGTCCTTGAATATAAATGCTTGTCATCCATATCCACAAGTCAAAAAGAAAGTCACAGGACCCTATTTTTGAGGCAGAAAAAGCACTTGATAAAGTCAAACACCTGTCCATTAACATCATTCAGCAAACCAGGGATAAAAGGGAACATCCTCAACTAGATTCCAGACTGAACTCCTGTCCTATGGAATAGAAATGAGATGTTTCCCCTTCAAAGTTGGAAAGAGAGCAAGGTCCTCTCTCATGCAGCTTAATCAGCATTCTACTAGAGGTCATAGCTTGTGAATGAAGGCAATAAAGATATAAAAATTAGGAAAAAAAGACATCAAGTTGCTCTGGTCACAGCTGAGATGGCGAAATGGGTAGAAAATCCCAAAGAGCCAATCTCAATAGCCAATTCTTCAGAATATAAAACATGAATGGGTTGAATCACACTGCATAATAGATTCTAGAAGAGAGTGTATTCTGTTGGAAGGAACTGGCTTCCATGTTCCACAGAGGGAGTTGGCCAGCTGTGACCTAGAAGAACCAATGGTGAGGTTCGATTGTAAGAACAAGATCCTTGAAGACATGTGGATTCTTAGAAACATTTCCAGTTCCTGGGGGGGGGGGCTGCTATCTCAGTCAGAAGGGCTGCTATCTCAGTCAGAAAAGGAAAATTCTTTCTTTGACAAGTAGGGTCAACCATTGCATTTGTTTAAGACCTTCAGCTGGTTGCCTGCGACCCAACCCCACAAGGGAGGCAAGGCTCTCCTAAGACTACCAATTGCAATATTTAACTTGACCCTAAACAGCCAAGGAAAGGTTGCACGAATTTTCTGGGCACCCAGAGACTCAGTCTGGTTGACAAATAACATGAACCATGACAATCACCAATGGACAATTGTCAATACTACATCTCTCTGTTCTCTTTGATCACAATCACCAGTTCAGCCACATAAACACCTGCCCTCAGCACTGGTGATTTTGCTGTCCACCTAATACCAATAAAGGCTAGGCTTGAAAGAGAGCATCCTTCCAAGGCACCCCTTTAATGAGCAGTGATTAAACCTTCCTCTGCCAGCTACTGAATTAAACTCTGAACCCTCTTTGCCCAGAACTCGTATTGCAAGAAACAACCCCATGGCCAAAATGGGGGCCACACTATATAAAGCTTCAAAATGAAATGAGATCCTGCAACATTGACTAATGAACCCCAAAAACCAAAGTGGGTTCAATTTTAGCAAAGGCATCCCCATATGGTGGACCATATGCATTCCAATATTGCCGAGAAAGCCCCATGAACCCCCTTGCTAGTCAAAGGAGGCCTCCCACCCTGCCCAGGGTGGCCCTCACTTGAGGCCAGGTGGGTTCACCCCTGTGAGATGTGTCTGAGAGTGATCAGAAATGGACTCTCTTCTGAGGCAGAAGTACAAGACACAGCTGGGTTTCTCCTCTCTCCGGTGTCCAGCAGTGTGATGCCAACTCAGATGACTTCAACCAGACACTGGCCCTAAATTGCACAGGCCCCAAACACTTCTTATACCTACATACTCAATTAGGTACTGAAATTTAAAAAAATAGGAAAATGAATTCAAACAGAAAAGCCATAACCCACTTCCAATTAAGTTTAAAGATATAATTTTACATTACTGCTATCAGTGTCAGTCCATTGCGTTATATTCTTTTCAATATTTCTATGGTCTATTGCTTAGTAACAGAGAACCTTATAAGGGTCACTATCAATGTAATAAAAAATTCAAGGCTGATTCTCTAGTGACCCCCTGAAACTGGCCCAGTAGTGGCCCTCCTTAAATCCTGAAACCAGCCATTGGGTACTTTCCCTGATTACCTCCACCTACAGGTTTTACCTATCTCTGATTTTACAAAATTTTATGGCCCATCTATTGTAATGTCATACTTCTTAAAATCCAAGATGTTTGGCAAACTCTTCCAATTCCAGTAGCGAAGATAGGTACAGACTGATGGTCTAGGCCCAAATTAGTCAGTAAAAACATAAAAATTAGGAAAAAAACAAATACTAAACAAATACTACCATTTTCTACTTAGGGAACAGAAGAAAGTATTTAAACATGACCCTTAAATGTGAGAATTTAAAATGGAATTGGGAAAGTAATGTCGTACACAGTACCAGAAGAGTTATCGATGAAAACATGATCAGGAGCCAGTGTAATAGATATCATGGGAGCTGAGAACATGAGGGAGCTCTCAGGGAGTGAGATAAAGGGTTCAGGCTATGAGAGGATGACTTCCCAGATGTAAAATCCTGAAAGAAATGCACTACTTGGACAGGTGAAGAACTGACCATTTCAGATATGGGAAGCAGCAGGAAAAGAGGTGTAGAGAGAGGAAGAAGCACTGCATGTGAAGACGGAGGAGGTGCTGATGTGGCAGGGGCAGAACACGCATGTTGGGGAGAATGAGGAGAAAGGACTGAAGAGGGGCAGTGGGGCTTAACCACAGATGGCACAGTATCTTGGGTGGGTTTCTTCCTAGTATGCAATTTCTGGTGCTGAATGAAGCTGGCATTCCATTTGAAAGCTTTTCCACACACCTTGCATTCATAAGGTTTCTCCCCAGTATGAACTCGCTGATGCTGAACTAGAGTGATTTTCTGATTGAATGCCTTCCCACACTCCTGGCATTCATAAGGTTTCTCCCCGGTATGGATCCTCTGATGTACTATAAAGTGTGAGCTACAACCGAAAGTTTTCCAACATTCATTACATTTATAGAGTTTTTCCCCAGTATGGAACCTCTTATGCTGAAGGAATACCCAACTCCGGTGGAAGGCCTTGCCACACTCCTTACACTCATATGGTTTCTCCCCGGTGTGGATTCTCTGATGCCGAATTAGAACTGAATTCAAACTGAAACTTTTCCCACACTCCTTACATTCATAGGGCTTCTCCCCAGTGTGAATTCGCTCATGGACGATGCAATCATAGCTACACCTGAAAGACTTCCCACATTCCTTACATTTAAAGGGTTTCTCCCCAGTGTGGATTCGCTGATGCAGAGTAAGTTTTGAATTATAGCTGAAGGTTTTTCCACAGTCCTTACATTCATAGGGCTTCTCTCCTCCATGGAGTTTCTGATGCTGAAGAAGGTGGGAATTCTGACTGAAGGTCTGTCCACATTTCTGACACGAGTATGGTTTTTCCCGTGTGTGGATTTTCTGATGCCGTGCCAGCTTTGAGTTATATCTGAAGGTTTTCCCACAGTCTTTGCATTTGTAGGGCTTCTCATCATTGTGAATTCTCTGGTGCTGGTGAAGGTCTGAATGTTGGTGGAAATATCTGCCACATTCACCACATTTATAAAACACCTGTTCTCTAGAGAGGCCCCGCTTTGTAAGGAGGTGTGTACTGACACCACTGGTTCCATTCAATTTACTGGCTATCTCCTCTTTCTTAACAGTGGAGGACTGATGGTCCTGGACTGTTAAATGAGGGACATTTCCTTTTCTGGAGTTTGTTTTCTTCTCTGTGTCACAGAGTTTCAGTTTCTCTATGTTGTCCTCAAAGTGATGGTGCTGAGGCACATCCACTATTAATCTATCAGACTCAGATCTGGAGGTCAGTTTTGGAGTTTGCTCCTCATTCCTGGTCTTGGTTTCACCACCTAGCATGATATAAAGAAAACATACAAGTCACTTATTTACAATGTAAGCATACCAGTTTGCCCTGGACAAAAGTATTTTCTAGAGATAGACACACCTGATGGTACCTGAAAGGGAAGGTAAAAAAAAAAAAAAACAGACTGGAGAAATCAAGCAATACTACTAGTAGAGACAGGAGATGCTAATAACTGGAAGCAGACAGAAAAAGGAAAACAGGTATAGGATGAAGGCACAACTAGAAGTGAAGAGGGAAGCCGAGGAGCTAAATGTGAGAGTTCTCTAAACTGGAGATACTGGGAAAGTAGCTGCAGATAAATAACATCTCCATCACTATAGAAAGTAACAAAATATAAAAAAGTTCCAGTGGACAATGCTGGTTCAGGCTAGAAACAATGTGCAGCTGCATCAAAGGGAAATAGACAACTGCAGGCAGTCACTGGGAAAGGTTATTCATCAAGGTGACCTGAAGTGTTGGTGTCAACCTAAAGGCCCCGATTGAGATAAAAGTGGAGTGAATTAGAAAGGAACATTTGTTTTATAGAAGTTCTGAATAGTGTAAAGAATTTGTACTCACCAAACAGGGTCAAGTGAACAAGCTACTCTATGTAATGGTTTTTTATATTTTCCTTAATTCAACATCTTTCAAATAAGGAAGCCATTCATTTTCATTAAATAAACATGTTTTCTTCCCAAGACTAATTTATAAAATGTACTACTTAGGAGTTCATAAAAATTCTGTCCACATGTAGTTTCACAAACACACACACACACACACACACACACAATGTCCTTATGAAAACAAGTCCTTACTACCTTATGTCTGTGTTCCTAAGTTGACCAAGAGAAGCCTCCACTCACTACAAAACATTTTGAAATCCTTTAGCTTCACAGGAAAAATGATACAAAATCAAATGTTTGGACTGGTATTTTCCAGTTTGGAACCGAAGTTCTGATGAGGGACTTGAGTAAGAGTGACCATTTTGGTCTCCACAACAGCTTTATGTCAGAAAAACAATAACCCCATAAAAAGTTCACCCTTTTTCTTGTTTAATCATTAAAGCTAAGAGAAGGCAATATCAGGTCTTCCTGGTTACCTGTGCAGACAGCTCTCAGGGCCTCTCCCCCTACAGGGATCCAGGGATCCAGGCCCCAGGGGGCTTCCCCTTGCTCCAGTTGGAATACCAGATCCGGCTTTGGGAATGGAAAAGCAGCTAAAAGGGAGAAAAGGAACAAGAAGTTGAGGAGAGACCCCGTTGACCCCTATCAGTCCACCACAGTTTCCCCAGGTGAGAAAAGAAGTGAATGTCCTGGGAGTCTAAGGACATGTCTCTGCAGGTAGAGAGAATCTGGCGCTCTAAGGAAAGCTCAAACTGTCTTGCTCAGGAGGAAGCTTATTCCAGTTCCGAGAGGAAAGAGAGTTCACATGTTGTGGGAGGGGTGTACATGGGGAACCTAAAAGATTCTCACAAAGAGATGGGGTGAAAGGTCCCCTCCAAAGAACTAGAAGAGTACATACAGGTCTTCTAAATGCTCTAAGCACAGAGCAAAGACCAATCTCAATAGCATTCCTACCAGGAAATAGGGAAGATGAGGGTTCTGCTAAAACCAAAGTGAACCTAGATCTTTCTCCATCAGTCACTCTTGAAATCAAGGAGTAGGGACCTCAGTTCAGGGAGCATCAATCCTAGTGGCAATAGAGTTCCCAGATCCACTAAGGAGGAAGCCAGAGCCTCTGAGTACAGAAGATGCATTTCCTTACCCAAGGAAGCTATATTTGCATAATTCTCCAGCATCACCTCCCTGTACAGGGCCCTCTGTGCAAGGTCCAGGCTGGTCCACTGATTCTGGGTGAAGTACAGAGCCACATCCTCAAAGGTCACTGACTCCTAAAACAAGAAGATGTTCCTCAAGTTCTGCATGGGAGGGGAGAGAGGCGTGGAACTCCAGGAAAGGGATTAATCCATTAGAATCATGACTCTGAGCCCCACAGAGGGTTTATTCTGGCAAGAAGAATAACATAGCACCCCTGTCCAGGGCAGCCCTCAGCCAATGTTCCCATTTTCAGTGTGCATAACTCAGGCCCAGGCTGTTCAGTTCAGCACACAAAGTAGTACCTGCTCTCGTCTGTCTGGTCATCACATCAACCCCATACCCAGCTCCATTAGCTGAGTCAAACTTCCTGGCATATTTGACCCCAGCATTCAGCTACTCTCTGGTCTTCTGCCTCCATATCTTTTACTATAGACAGAGCAGCAATGAGCACACAGTTCCCTGCAATCTGGATAATTCTCCCTCTATCTTATCTGCCTTATCAGGAAGTTGATTGTCCCTTGAAAGCAATGTGCAGAGTGTTATCTCCCTTTCCTAAGGACAGAATGGCACTCTCTGCCCTTGAGCATGGACCTGTTCCAGTCATCTAAGCTCCATCCAACCTGCAATGCTGCTCGCTTTGGGGGAGGAGGCGCATCTCCGTCTGCCTCCTGCTGCAGCCACCTCCACCTTCTCAAGAGAAAGATCATCACAAGTTCTTTAGGTCTTGGTGCCTGGTCCTATTATCAGTCACTTTTATACCAATTTCCTCAATCACTAGCATGCATCTGTGATGTAAGAATTATCACTGCCAATTTTAGATGAATATACATTATTTTAGGGGGAAATGTTTATTTCCTCCTTTCTTTCTTTCTTAGTAATGAAACCTTAACTTTAACCCAGTCCTGGCAACTAAGTGAGGACTAATAAAATGTGGATAAAAATGCTGTTAGAGACTTCTGGAAGGGTTCCCAAGACAACTTAGAGTTCAACTTTTTCAGAGCTTCTCTGAGCTGGAATGCACACATGATGGCTGGAGATCAAGCAGCTTGTACCACAAAGTACATAAAGTGGCCTTGAGCACAAAAGTCAGTACTAGGATAAGGCGGATAGAATGAACCTGGATACATGATAATGGTGGAGATGCCACACTAGCCTAGACTGCCTCTCCAGGTCTTCTTTTGCATGAGAGAGAAGCCTCTATTTTATTTTAGACACTCTCACTTAGGGTTTTCCTAGTGGGTCCTAATCCTGAATGACTACTACAGTTCAAGCAAAGCACAAGAATAGACAGCCCTCACTGATGCTAAAACATTTCCTGACCTGGAACTAAGTGCTCAAACAGAATTGGATGGTCCATTATCCACAAAAAAGGACCACACACATTCTGCCCTTAAGTTTCGGGGATAGAAGTTTTTCATTTCTCATTTTACATTCATTACATTTGACACCACATTTTCTCATTACATGATGCAAGAAGCTAGAGAAAAAAAATCAATTACAATTATTGGCTACTACCAGGAGAATTGGGGGGGGGGGTGTCCAATGTTCATGAATTTGTGCCAACTGAGGATACAAGATACCAGAGGTTGAGCTGAAGCGTGCATTGGGCTGGAGGTCTAGGCTTCAGCTCCAAACTCAACATTCCTCCAAGAATCAACAACACCCTCCAAACTGCTTCCATTTTTGGCTTCTGTACCCTAACTTTGTGCAGGGCAAACATCTTCCTTGGAAGAATATGTTTAATCTCAGGAGCCAGTCTTCCTCTGTGAATTGTGATGCTAACTACCAGTCCCCAAATTTTAATTTACCCACTACTTCTTTAGATATTGTACAAATATAGATTCTGATTCAGATCTGGTGTAAGGCTGGGATTCTGCATTTCTAACAAGCTCCTTGCTGAAAGTGAAGCTGTTCATCTATGGATCATACTTTCAGTTTGTGTAGATAAAAGATTTTCACTCTTGCCGGGTATGGTGGCTCATGCCTGTAAGCTTCAGTCTATGAATTGCCGGGGCTAGGGATTGCGGTTCGAGTCCCGCCTGGGGCCCATAGTGAGACCTACTTCCAAAAAATAGCTGGGCGTGGTGGCACGCGCCTGTCATCTCAGGTACCTGGGAAGCTGAGGCTGGGGATTGCTTGAGTGGTACCCCAGGCAACGAAAGCCTGCAGTTCCATGGGCAAAAATAGCAAGACCTAGTCTCAAAAAAAAAAAAAAAAAGATTCTCACTCTCCGTAAGAATTTCCTGCTGGGCACAGTAGCTCGTGCCTGAAAGCTTCAGCCTATGAAGAAGCTGGGGCTAGGGATTGCAGTTCGAGTCCCGCTTGGGGCAACACAGCAACACCAAGTCCCAAAAAATAGCTGGGTGTGGTGGCGCACTCCTGTAATCCCAGCTACCTGGAAGCTGAGGCTGGGATTGCTTGAGTCTGTGGTACCCCGGGCAATGTGAGCCTGCGGTTCCATAGACAAATAGCAAGACCTAGTCTCAAAAAAAAAAAAAAGAATTTCCTTCTTCCCCAACCAACCTGATACACATTTACCACCCTTTTATCAACTTCTCTAAAATATTCCTCTGCCATATTCTATTGATGGATGCAAAGCTAAGCACAGGATGGGTCAAGTCAGGCTCCTTGTCCATTCATAGTTGTCCTAAATGTACAAACCTGGAAAATAGTTCAGCTTACCTGGGTCCAAATAGTTTGGAGCATGGCTGATGATCAATACTTCATGCACTGCCTCCTATATTTGGAAAAGCAAGGACCTGTGGGGCTAAGAGGAGAGAAACCCATGAGACTGACCCTGTCTTGTTTTCCATCGCCTCTCACTCAGTCTCCTTGCCACTGTTTCCCATAAGAACAAGAAATGTTCTCAATGTGCTTTCTGCTGGGTTTTATGGGGTGCTACAACTGCTCCCTTTGTACATTCTACAAATTTTCCTGGGGAGGTTGGAAATTCCTAGAAATGTTAATCATGCAAGGCCTGGGGAAATGAAGATGTAATGGTTAGTGGATTCTCAACCACATGCCTACAACTGTAGCTGTGGGACAACCCAGTCTCATTCAATGAGAGAGCGAAAGAGGAGAGAGAGAAAGAGAGAGAGGAGACAACAGTGCTAGAGGCAGGTTTCTGAGAAGTAAAGGTCTCAGTGGCCACCCTCCGCTAAGGTTTCTGCAAAGTGGCACCACAGCAACCAGCAACAGCAATCTGTCAGAGGCAGGGAACACTGTCATAGCTGTGCTAAACGTAAAGCCAAGAGTAACAGCTCTTTTAAGGACATCTGGCACCAGGCCATTATGAAGCAGGAGATGTCAGAGGCATGGTCAGAAGTCAGATGTGCAAAGGCAAGGTGCCAGAGGTAAGGGCTAAGAGTTACAGTTCAACAAAGGTCTTCTGGACTAATCTGATACTCCAACTGCCTCTTTAAGGTCCTCTTCAACTCTCCAACTCTCTCAAGTTGGTTGGAGCCTTAGTTATACACTCTCTAGGGTGCTTGCCTTTCAAACCTCATTGGTGCTTTTATTTGACTGCCACCCATGGGAAAGCTCCAATCACAGTGGTTCACTCAGAATCCCAATTATATGTATAATTGAACATTAGGAATCGCTGGGGAGAGGGGAGAAATGCACCAGTTGAGTTTCATAACTGCCAAAGAGGGATGGGCACTCCAATCCCAGCTGTTTGGTGCTGCTCAAGCTCCAATCAAATTTGTCCATATCAATTTTTCAGTACCCTGGAGCCTGCAGTAAAAGGGAAAAGCCCAGGCCCTGCCCAGACGGGGTCGGTCTAGAGGTCTGGGCAGGCTCCTGGGCTGAGGACTCCAAGGAACCACAGCTTAAGAAGGACTCATCTGAGGGGAGCAAACTGCATCTGATGCCCTTGGTAGGGCTGGGTTTAATAATTTAGGAGCCTTGCTTCAGAAAGAATATCTGTAAAGGCAGAACTGCAGTGAATTCACAGATTATAAGAAAATCCCCCAAAATAATACAAAAAGAGAAGGAAGGAGGGAAATAATCAAATCTCTGGCCCAGTTTAAATGCATTACTAAGCAGTTTGCATTGCTGTTTCTGGAGCGCATCACTAGGGTAACCGGCAGCCCTGGACCACGTTTCTGGAGAAAACGCAAGCGATCCTCCGGCTCCAGGGGAAAAGACAGGAGCAACGTCCCAATGGGCGATGCTGACCAGAGACCCGACCCGGATCTGAACACACCACCCCGGGAAGCAGGCGACCCCAAACGTCACCGGCTCCCCCGCTGAGTACCGCGAGTCAGAGGCTGTCATTCCCGTTCTTCGACGCTATAGTCGCACGCCTCAGAGGGCACAGGGCTGGGCCAGGGCTCCCAGCACCGCCATGGCCCCGCCAGCGGGCTCTACCAACCCACAGCGCGCGAGCTCAAGAGACCGTAAGGGTCGCACAGCCCGCAAGGAACCGGGTCCCCGAAAACCGGAAGGCTAACCCCTGGCACCGGAAGTTCAACGAAACAGGGCAAAGCGGAAGCGCGGGCGCCGGCGTTCCCTGCGCCTCTCTAGGAAACCGGGAGGTTGGCCCTTCTCCATGGTTCCAGCAACGCCGGCCGTCTCCCGACGACCTCCGTCTTTTTCCTGTCTTTCACCCCAAGTAGTTGTTGAGTGCTTTCACAGAAATTCCACACCATACGTCCTGCTATACTTTGATTCTGACTCCATCGCTTACTCAACGAAGAGAATGATAGCATCAAATTATGCTCTCAAAACCTTAATTCAATGAAGGCACTTGTAACCACTTTTTATCGCTAGCTAGTCCAGAGTTTCAAGTTTGGGTCTTGGAAAATGTTTTTCTAAGTTCAACACCCAAGTCATTCTAAATACGTATCAGATATTCTATTCTAACAGTTTGTGTATTTGGCTTGCCCAGTTCCTGACACAAGCAGCTAACATTCTTGAAATATTTCCAGTAATGTGGGCACACAGCCCACATTCGGGTCTAAGACTCCTAGTTTTAGTATGGAGACAGTTGGGGGTGGGGGAAACACATGGAATCTTGGATCTTCAACTTATTTGGGAGACCATTATCAAGGTAAGGTAATACCCTACTACTCATTATCACCTCCAATCTTCCCAGGATTATTCCCAATTTAGTCCAACAGCAGAAGCTACTGGAATTTACTAGTGTTATCACAGCATTTGAATACACCCAATTTGTTGCTTGTACCCACCCCCCAAACTCCTCCTTTAACCAGTTCTCTACCTTCTGAGAGGTTCATGTATGCCACCCTTACTCCATCTTTTTGGATTGTAGCTAAAAATCCCAGTTCCCCCCTAACATCTCCTCACTCCGAAATTGTATTTCCTTTATCACTTGCCTATTAATATCACTAGGAAAAAATAAGTTCTGTTGCTAACATTTCTGTTAAGAACTGGAAACTAGGTTTTTAGTTAGAAATGACAGGGAACCATTAACTGTTGTAATCAATATACCATGTAAATTTTGACAACTATCATTCTGGGGAAAGCGGGACTACAGAACTGAGTCCTCATGCATCACCACCACCATGTATGAAGTGGCCATCTTAAATCCTGGCCCCAGCAGTAGACTTTTACCCAGATTTAGTATTTGCCAGTTGTCAAAAAGAAACTTTATTACTCTTTATAATAGCCTTTTATGCTCTTATGCTTTCTTGCCAGATGCCTTTGGAGCAGGGGGTTTCTGGGCTGGAGCTTTCTGACCCTTCTGAGCTTTAGGTGGTGCGGTCTTCTGGCCTGCAGCTTTTGGGGCTGGAGCCTTCTGGGCTGGAGCCTTCTTGCCCGCAGCAGTCACCTTTTTAGCTGGAACTTTTGCAGCAGCTGCTGCAGCAGCACCCTTTGCAGCAGCAAGTGCTTTTTTGGGAGACGCTTTCAGAAGAGCTGCCTTTTGAAGCTTCTTAACTTCAAGCTTGATTATTCTGTTTCTCTGAAAAAATTCAAAGTAAAATAGCATTTACCATACATGCATCAAAAAGCCACTTGTCTAAAATTCCTTAAAATCAGCTTTAGTCTATGAAGCTTGGGCAAGCACTGATTTTAGAGCTAGAATACAAGAATCATGTAATTTAAAAAAAAAAAACTTACCATTTTCTTTGCCTTCATGACTTTGTAACGATCAAAATCTGTCATCTTGGCTTTCTGTAAATGAATTAATTATATTAAAACAGAAAATCCAAAACTCCCTTATACCACCTTCCAATCCTCCAAAAAAGAAAAGGTCAGAAGTCAAACTACCCCCTCATTACCCTTTCTCTGGCTTCAATCTTCTTGGCCCATCTTGTGGCTGCCCATTTTTTATTAATATCTGCCTTCTGCCAGGCCTGTCGGACATACTTCTGACGTGCACTATAAAGAGTCAAGACCATAGATCAAGGAATCACTTTAGCCATACAGATCCAGTAACATGTTTTCTCTGAAAAGCAAAACTTACAGCCCTCAAATGGTGTATCTTACATGCTCAAACACCTTTTGTAGACATACACATCAGCCTAAATTTTGGGTTTAAAATCATCTCTTAGCCAGGCATGGTGGCATGTGCCGGTAATCCCAGCTACATGGGAGGCTGAAGCTAAGAATCCCCAAGTCTGCACTTTCGAGACAACCCTGGGCAACAGTGAGACCTAGTCTCTTAAGCTAACAGTGATAATTTGTCACTGCTGCAAAAACACCAGTGCCTTAGATTCCACAATGCACATGTCACAATACTTGTGTTATTTTGTGAAATAATATAGGCTAAACACCCAATAACTGACACATGCTAAAAGTTTGATGGTACGTGTTATTTTGTGAAATAATATAGGCTAAACACCCAATAACTGATACATGCTAAAAGTCTGATGGTATCAAGTACTGTAGGAGACAGTATTTCTTCTTTTAACTTACGTGACTAAAATGTTTGAGACTAGAATTCCCTAGTCTTGTTATAGTAATGTCTGTCAACTTCTACATGGTATATGCCTCTTCTGAATTGCTTACTCTTTTACCAAATTTACTATATTTTCAAGGAGAAAAATGTAGAAGTATTTTTTCAACTTAACTAAGTTGACTTTTCTAGGATAAACTGGGTGGAAAGAGGCTGTAAATGGATAGTTACCTGTGTGGGAACTTGAGGATGAAGTCAGTGAGTTGCATGCATTTGAAAGGCATAGCCTGTCGCCTCACCTGCGTGCAAGGTCCATCAACCAAAGCCTAGAATATGTAAGATTGAGAATCTCAATGTATATGCAAGCATTTTATGTTTTATGTCTTTTCAGGACCATCAAATCCCCATTCAAACACTTTTGAAAAACTTAGTAAATACCACATAAATCAACAACCTACAACTTTGCTAAAGAATTTTGTTTTCAACCTTTACGCTTTTATCAACCAACTTTATGTTCACTCAGTCATTGGCAACTAGGTTTGTTATTCTTAAGTACTGATAGCTAATAAAATGCTTTCTTTGTTCTACATTCTACTAACATTTGGTAATTCAATTAAAAGTTTTCTAATGCTTAAGCCTATTAGTTGCAAGTACCAATCGGTTAAATAGGAAGCAGAGGTTTAAAAACACTTTTGTTAACTCAAATCTTGGTTCCTTGGCTTAAGTCCTACTGTTCACTGCCTGTTTCCTTAAAGTGAAAACAAAACTACCATAGTATTCCTTGCTTACAGGGTCAGGGATAAATTACCATTACTATTTATATAGCATACCATTCACTGCGACACGCAGTTGTGACAATATCCCTTATACTCACCCTATTCTGGTCAATAACATCTACAATCGCGACCAACTTCCCGGCATGAGGTCCAAAGGAGACATAGGCCACACGGCCAACCTCCACGAAGCGCCTGAACACCTAAAATCGGGGTAGCGGAGTTAAGTAAAACGGTGAAATAAAACATTCTTTCTTAAGGCTTTGCAACCTAAAAGCTAAATACAAAGAATAAAAATGTTGAGGGAAGCTTGCTCAAGTAGCCATGGAATGACCTGAACGAAACCTGCAGGGACCGTGGTAGCAAAAGCAGAATGCCCGCCTAACAGGACCAGATTTGATCCGGGGACTCGTCTAGGCTACTGGTCACCCCAGTCATTCCGTCTGGCGGTGGAGACGCGTCCGCGTGGCCCAAGACTCTCCCCGGCCTGCCGGGGCCTCCACGCGCTCCTGGACCGCGCGACCAAGGAAACTCGAAACCCGGTGCTCCATCCACCTGAGGACACTCACCGCCCAATATCTAAGAGCTGTGGGGCGCCGCTACGCGTTTCAGCTCCCCAGTGCAAGCGGAGGGGGGCTGGAGAGGTGGGCACACCCAGAGACCGCGACAGCGATACTCACCATCTTGGCGGCGTTCGGCGAGAAGGAAGGCGGTACGCCCGGACGTACGCATGTGTAGAACGTCGCACCGCCCCTGACCTTAGCGAGACGCCGACGTGGGCACCGATTGGTTGGGGTTAGGACGTGCGTGCGTATGCGTACGTATGCTCAGTGGGGAAACATGGCGGTGCCGGTAGAAGCGCGCTGGTTTTCCGCGCTCGCAAATAGTAAGATTGATTTCGGTGACCTGAGAATTAAGTTACAATAAAATCGTCTGTAGGTCTTTAGGGTGAAGAAGAGCACGGATTGTATGCCTTCCATCGTGACTCCCCATTCCGTGTCAGTCCTTTTTTTTTTTTTTAAACATAGTTTCCGTCCTGCTGCTTAGTATTCTTCCGACAAATAGCATTTGTCTAAATGTTGTTACTCACGACTTAGTACTGGTTCTCCCCTTTCCCTAAATGATCACAACAGCCCATTTTAATTTTTGATTTATTTCTACTTGCTGTAATATTTGGTTACTCTCGTTAGGTATTACCACGGTAGCGCTGCCACCACCAAATCACCCATAGTCCACTGTGCTTCCTTCAATGGTGGTTCTTCCCTACCCCCAGACAAGTAATTTTGATAACTTTTATTTTAAAGTAGTTCAGAATTACAGAAAAGTTGAAAAATGCATGACTAATTCCCATAGCGATTCACTCTATTCACCAAGTGTTACAATTTGTTAGCTACATTTGTTTTATCGTGTCCCCCCCC